>JAZHYW010068376.1:0-10429 GCA_037355805.1 Ixodes ricinus
TAAATTGTTTCTCTCTTTATTTATTTATATTTTTTTTAAAGAGGACGCCATCACCGCCATCAGTGCATATTTTGCGGGCTTTGAGAGAGCCTATTTTTCCGACAGAATGAAAAAGAAGTCGAAACTCGCTGGACCAAGTGTGTAGCCCTCAGTCGACACCATTTTGAAAAATAAAATAAAATTGAAAAAATAAGTGGTGTTTCTCTTGCTCTATTAGAATAGAATAGAATAGAATAATTTTATTTCAGGCTTTCTTCTAACATACAATTTTCAGAGCCGTCTCTTACCATACTTATCACACGACCCTCGTAATTCTCTGTTGAGTTGTGTCAGGAAAGCGCATATGCTATAAGCCGTGGATGAACAAGGATCTATCGATTAACAAAAACGGGTAATATTTCTGAAATATATAAAAAAAGGTAATCAGGTCATAAAACATGAGCTTCAATGTCTAAATAATAACTTAAAATATTTTTTGTTTTGTTTTACGTTTAATGTTGCTTTACAACTCACGAAAACTCTGCTAAATTGTAAGCGAACTTGGGTAAGACTGAATTAGCATCCATTCTAGCAGTTCTTAAGAATGACAAGCTCACTTCTGATGAGTTAATTGGATACGGCAACTTGCTTTAATTGCTTCTTTTAAATTTTCTCGTTAGGATAGTCGAGTCTGTCTCACCGCTTTTATCTGGAACTAATCTTATTGTAATGCTCGATCACGTTTTTTGAGGATAATAATATGCATAAACTGCTTCGCAACTTGAAATGTCATTTATTGTTGTTGGATACGTTTTATTCATATTTAGAAGGGGTACGACGCGACCGGTTTCATGCCTTGGTCGTGAAGGGGAGTCGTTTATTGCAAGCTCTCGTGCACGGACTAGCGCAACACACTTTATGTTTATGGCAGCTACATACATTCAGCATCCACCGGTGTTTGTGAGCATACTCGTGCTATACGGCGCGCGAGTGTTCTGAAACGCGTCTTAGGCTCATCGGAACGCAAGCAGGGGTACGCCGATTGAGAGGCAACACGATGCCATGACTGGGCAGCCAAATTCGCCCCATCAGTGATGGAGTTCGCGTGGAAGCAAACACACATGGACGCATCGGGGGTTAAACGAACGCACAAGGTGCGCAACGATCGGTCGAACTTGCTCGCCGTATAATCCGTTTACATGAGGTCGGACTGCAGCCGAAGCTAAGATCCGATCAAATCCATGAAGCAGCTTTAAAAGAGCGTCGTTACGTTTGCCTATTGCCGTCTAAACTAATCACGAAGAATAAATTCGTCCTGGAGCCTGCATTTTCTCTACGTGGATATGGTTTAGTCTGTGGTAGAAAAGGCACTACGGTCGCCGTGACCTTGGCGATGCTTAATCATCGGAACGAAGTGTTGGCTCCGGTCAGATTTCATCTGAAACTGAGTGTGCATTTTGAGTATTCCAACGTTTCCCGTCGTCACCATTATGCCCTCCTGAGATCAGCTTGTCGCTCAGTATTCGTACCACTGCAAGTCCTCCCAGGTGACAAGGCCGTTGTTTTACGTCACCTACAAGCGGCCAGCGCGGAACGCATACTCGACAAAGGTGCCTAGAAGAGCGCTCAGCTGAGACTCGTGGTATTGCACACAAACACCTACCAAAACTGACGCGGCATTTGTCTTTAATCTGATGTTTCACGCGGGCCGCTTGTAATTGATGTAGACCTCTCCTAAATAACGAGGATGCAGATCGGGATTTTCGACTGCTACTCACCGAAGGCCAGAGCGGTGCGCAGGCTGTTGATGAGTGCTGCGTGAGCGTTCTTCTGGAAGTCATTGAGTAGAAACGCGAGCCGCATATAATAGCAATAACAATGTTACTGCTTTCGTTGGCACATTTTAAAACGATGCATTCATTCGGGCCCGTCAAAGACTCAGGGGCTTGTGGGACGGAGCCCGGCTGCCAGCTCCGTGCTCATATATTTTTCTTTTCTTAATACTGTTTTTTTTTTCTTGCTACATCTTGCGGTAAAACATAAATGACCTATATAACCCAACAACAACAAAAATAATAGTCTCATTCCTTGAGCAAACGACGCCTCCGCTGAAGCATGTGTGCAGCTAATCTGTACAAGAGTGTTGTCGGTGTCTATAGAAAATATATAATTTCATATCATTCCCAACTTTTAGCGACATCGTCCCCTTGCGCCATTTATCTACAGACGCCGGTACCCTGTCAAAACATTAATGGGAAAATTTGCTTTCTCGCCATGAACTAAAAGTGGGGGAACAGTTATCGAAGGGCCTCAAGACATGGAATTTTGATAGGCGTTGACATCGGCTCGACACAAAAAGAGAGTCTAAGAAAAATAAGAGGTGGTTCCAAATGCAATTTCAATTTCTCCTTAGTTTGTATGGAAACGCTCGCAAGGGAGACGAACTCTGTCATATTAAATTAATCTAGACAGACCCCTGATAAATGTAAGCGTTGATTAACGAAACCTGGACTATGCACGACTCATTTAGCAAGGTATATTCACGGCAGCACGTTGCAGAAAACGTTCCTGAGCTCATTTTGCGCAACATACCTTCATGGGCAGCACTGAGCGACCTTACTCAGGGTCATAAGCAAGATTTATGTTCCTCACGCTGTCTGCTGTGTAACGCAGCGGCAACACAAAAAAAGCGCGTTGTGGCGCAGCCGTTATAGCGCCGGACTTGCATTTCGCTGTCCGGGTTCGACCCCACACAAGTTCATACAGTCTTGGGTGCATCGCGGCGCTATTGCGGATTATCAAATGCAGACAAATCATTTATTGTTCTTCTTTCTCAGGAAGGTTTTTTTTTTTTTTCGTTTTATATATGTATGTGTGTATATATATATATATATATATATATATATATATAGATATGCGGGGGAGTGACGGTAGAAAACGAACCAGGAGGATTTTATTCGACGTTTCGACCTGAGACAGGTCTTCGTCAGGAATAGGGTTTACAAGAAAAATGTGGTTCTATTTATGCAGTGTTTAGAGGGGAGAGAGAGTTCTCGTACACAAATAAAGTGCGTAGGGAGGAACAGATAAGGGTACACACCACCCAAGATCTCACACAAAGGGAAGGATGAACTCTAAGTAAAAAAAAAAAAAAAAAAAAAAAGGGGGGGGCAAAGATGAGAGTAGGTAGATTAACCAAATAGCACACCCGCAAATAAAAAAAAAAAAAAAGACGGCACAGAGGACACAAATAATGGGACGAGATCTAAGGCGGGGGAAGCCGCACACGGAGGCTCGCCGAGATACGCAGAGTAGACACATCAAAAGTGGTAGGAAATACAAGGATGTACGGGAATTAACTAAACAACACAACAAAGGAACGAAAACGCACTGTCCAGTTCTAGCTCCAAACTCAGTAAACTACTACACATTTTCTAGGTCCAAATGGTTTATTATTTATGGTCGTTATCATACTATTTATTCGATAGCGCCTCAATCGATGCAAGTGCCCCCGGGCTTCTATTTATTCCCTTCCCTTTATTGTGTTAAATCGGTATATAAGATATGACTCGCGTTGTTCGCGTCTCCCGATTTGATTTGAATCCAGACTCTAAAAGTGTAACAGATAATTTATCGAATGTGTGGTTCTTGAGGGTGAGATGTTTTGAAATTGGCAGGCCCGAAGCAGGTATTTTGCGTGTGATCTGTGATTGTTAAAACGTAGCTCTAAACGCTGTCTCGGTCTGTCCTATATATTGTTTTTTGCACACCTCACACTGTATATCAGATAGATTACATTTTGAAGAGTCACATGTAGGCCGCTCCCCGGATTTTTATTGAGAACTGGGAATGCGTGCTATTGGCCGTGGTAGTTTCTCGCATATGTTTACAGACCGAGCATCCTGCTTTCATGCACGGTCGGCATCCGTTATTTGGTTGGGACGAGATTCAGTCGGGAGTTAACTAGGCTGTCTCTAAGGTTGCGTGAACGTCTGTAAATCACCCCGGTGGCCCCGATGGGAATGCACGTTTGAGGCGTTCAGCTTTGTTCTAAAATGTTGTAATGTCGCCTTAAAATATTATTTACGTTGCGTGGAAATTCATACTATAGGTTAGACATAAATCTGGGTGCGCTGCGCGTTGCACTGAGGTGGGCGGTCCTCCAGGAGGTCAGCGCGGTTTAGTAGGGCGGCTTTTGGATTGCGTCGTTAATGACCCGCAGAGGATATTTTTGCTTTCCAGTGCGTTCTTTAGAATGATGAGAGCTCGATTGGAAGTCCTCTTGCCGTGAGCATACACGTTTGAAGCGGTGGAGCCTGGGCTGTGGAGGTATACCATTCTTACAATGACGGGGATGGTCACTTTCGTAGTGAAGGTATTTTTGCCGATCTGTTGGCTTACGATAAAGATTAGTTGTAAGCTTGCCTTTTTCTAATATTATAGTGGTATCCAAGAAGTTGATACTGGTCTGAGAATTAGCGTGAGTGAAGCGAGATGGTTGAATGTACAGCATTGTACTGATTTATAAATTCTAGCAGCTTCTCTTCTAGTGTGCGGCCAAATAAGAAAAATGTCATCTATAAACCTCTTGTAGATCAGTGGTTGTAAAGAACAGTCAGAGAGGAATTTAGTCTCCAGTTTGCCCATAAATATGTTGGCATAACTTCAGGTGCCATCTTAGTACCCATCGCAGTGCCGTTAACCTGCCTTATAATATTCTTTTTTGTTAAATTCGGAATGAGTCTCGGGGTTCTAAGACTAGGTGCGTGATGGGTGGCAAATGACGTGACTATCAGGGGTGTCTACCTGTCTGTGTTGTTCGTACATTTCAATTAGAGAGGCTATTCCGTCGTCAGTGTGTGGATATTGGTAGTAGAAAGAGATGATATATCTAGGGTGACGAGATACGACCCCTCCGGTTCTCGCAAATCAGAGGATTTCTCTTAAGAAGTGGGTGGTATCCTTGATATAGGAGTCAAAAGTTAAATTTAATATGTGCCGGATTAAACCGCTTCCAAGTATCCCGAATATCGGTTCAGTTATCGTACCTGATCCTGACACGATTGGTCGACCTGGGTTGCCGGCTTTTATGGATTTTTGGGGAGCATGTAGAAGCACGACCACATGAAGGATGAGTTGGCTTTATTGTATCGTATTCGGTAATAGTTATTTTCCCTTGTTTTAGAAGATCCTTTAGTGCCATTATTGCGACCCGCGTGTGTTCTTGCCGCCAGGTCGCCCGTAAGTGGCTCGTAGAACTTTCGATCGGTTAGCCAGGCGGTGGCCTTCTCGGATGTAGTCATCTTTTTTTAGAATGACAACCGCCCCACCTTTATCTGCGGGTTTTATTATAATATCACTCCTAGCAGCTAGTACTCTTAGGGATTCTTTCTCAGATCTCGTTAAGTTGTTCCTATTTTTTCCACGTGACTGCGATATTCTCGCATAGATATCCCGGGTTGTATGGCGGCTATATACAAGTCAAGACAATTGTCGCGCTGGAGTGCGATGGGGCGTCCATTCACTCGTAGGTCGCGAGTACGGTTTCTGGGGTACGGGTGGTTTATCGAGAAAAGCATTCGCGCCAGCCGCAGACATCTGGCAAAGTTGTTCAGGTCTTTAAGGATTTGAAACTTCCGTCAAAATGACCGGTTGCCGGGCAGAAATTCAGACCCTTTGATAGTAGCCCTTTCTTCGTCCGCTTGGGTGCTGGAGACGCCCGGCCAGGTTTACGATGGCTGTGTCGTCTAGCTTCTCGGTATCAAGGACGCTCGCCTTGTGGGGTAGCTCTCATAGAGGTGGATGGCTCAGTATTGGCACTATTTTGACTTGGCGTTCGAAGGAAGAGCGAAACCGGAGTGGCGGAGACCTTGCCTCGTTTAAGTTTACGTAGCTACTAGTTTCGAGTTCCGTGCGTTTCTTTTCTCTTTAAAATCAGCTTCAATGCCGTCAGCCTCTCGCTGCGATAATGTGGTGCTTGAGCGTAAAGTGGCGGAGATTGAGGCGGTCAATTTGTTTACCTGTTTATCACTGTGATTAATTGCGCCACATTTTTCTTGTAACCCTATTCCTGACGAAGACCTGTCTCAGGTCGAAACGTCGAATAAAATCCTCCTGGTTCGTTTTCTACCGTCACCCTGCATATCTGTCTTCTACGCCTTCGGCCCCCGAGCCAACGTGCCTATATATATATATATATATATATCTTCCCGCCACTCAAATTGAAATCTATTTTGGGTCATTCCATGCCAAACGTCCCAGACATTGCGCTCGACCCCTTCCGATTTCTAAAAAAAATTCATGGCCTTTTGCCCCAATGTCCGTAGCCATGCCCTGAAATATTTTTGGCGAAAAAATTTTTTTGATGACGTGAGCGCGGTTTGAACTTTTAAAAACAGCATGAAACTAGGCATCACTCAATAATTGATGAAAAATCAGATTTTTAGTGAAACACCTAGCAATATTTTTTCTTAAATTTGCACGGCTTTCGGCTTACAATGTGGTTAAGCTTGTGAAGTTTTCTTTAACTTAAATATTTTTAAAAAAACTAAAAAATGTGAAAATTTTAACATCTTTGTTATTTTATTAAAAAATATCTAACTGATCCCGGGACTCAATATAACTTTTTACCGGCTGCCCTGCAGGTATATAATCTATAAAACAAGTTTAAAATCGCTCAATAAAATATTTCGCAGTAAACAAAAATCCTGAAGTTGCAAAAAAGTGCGTTTTGACGCATAAACAGCTGTTTATTTCACCCTGAGGTGGTCCAAGTAAAATTACAAAATATGGTGGGTTTGGAAGAACAATTGATAATCTTTTGATTCTGAAAGTTTAATCAAAGTAATTTTTGTTTAAAGCGAGAAAACAATTTTTGAAGTTGAACTCTCGCACCACAACCCACGTCGCTTCTTAACGCCTCTTCGCCGCACAGCACGCCACCTGCGACGATAGCTGACGCGATTAGGTCCAAAGAAAGAACGGAGTTTTCTGCCGCTTCCCCTTGTCCGTCTTTCCGGCTGCAAGGGAAGAAACGGCGGGTATCGTGTAATAATCGTTGGTGCCGCCAGCGCGTAGCAATAGCTGGCCCGTTGTGCCCTTTGTACCCGAGGGCGGCTCGAAACGCGATGCCTAATACGGGCGGCATCAGTTGACGTGGACTTCTCCTAAAAGGGAAACGCGATAATATCGCCGCGAAATCTAGCTGTCACGCATACTGCGATGAAAAGCGTAACTATTCAGCGACGCAAGAATTTGCCGTTTCAAAGCCGATTTAAACACAAACGAGGCGTGAGCCTCCAACTGCGCGCGTTCGTTAACACCACATCGCCTCGTCGAATGAGATTGCCCGTTCACGGGGCTTTTGTGTTGCTGTCTACATCTGTCCTGACGTCGAGAAGAGAGAGTGATTGCGATGTGTACGTAAGAAACAGCTAGCTTACTAGTGGATGCTCTTACCTGGCAGCGCTAGGCATTTGCTGATATCAAGACAGTGGAAAGTCCACAGGAGGGCACAGCCGCGCAAAACGGTCAAAATAGGAAAAGCCATAAAGCAACAAGAGTAGAAAAAAACCTCTTCCCACCAAGATGTACCCGACAACTCGAGGTCCCGCTTTCTACCTGCGTGCGCACACCGTGACACCGTCGCACGCTTTGCCGGGCTCGACGGTGGCGGGCTGTGCAGAGAAGAGACGCAAGGAACGACGCCAGGTTGCGGCGCGAAAGCTCAACTTCAAAATGTTTTTTCCTCTTTAGAACAAAATTACTTTAATTAAGCTTTCAAGAACAAAAGGAAATAAACTCTTTTGCAGAAGTCACCATGTTACGTATTTTTCTTTTGGCCACCTCAAGGCAGAATTGACGGCTCTTTAAACGGCAAAACGCAATTCTGCACAAATTTAGTTTTTTTTTTTTGTTTCTGCAAGATATTTAGTTGTACGGCCTGAAACCTTTTTTGTCTACAGTATACCTACAGGGCTGTTAATAAGAGTATTTACAGTCGCATCCAGCAAAGCCATAGTTTGTAACGAAACTAAAAAATGCTAAAATGCTCATATATTCCTTATTTCTTAAAGCTGCTTCGAGCATACCAAATTCCATGACCATGATCCTTTTTACATAGCAATCCAAATACCGTAGGGGTTTTAGGCAAAAATATTCCAGTGTTCCGTAAAAAAATCTTACTTTTCATCAATTATTGAATGACTCGTTGTTCCACCCCCTTTTACTAGTTCGAACCGCCATCACCCCATGAAATTTGTTTTTCGTCAAAAAAATATGTTAGAGGCACCACAAACGTTACGGTGAAGAGCCATCAATTTTATTTTAGGAATCGGAGGTGGCCGTGGGACCTTTGACATGGCATGGAGAAGTCCACGTCGCCTGATGCCGCCCGTCGTTTACGCATCGCGTTTCGAGCCGCCCTCGGGTACAAAGGACACAACGGGCCTGCTATTGCTACGCGCTGGCGGCACCAACGATTATTACACGATACCCGCCGTTTCTTCCCTTGCAGCCGGAAAGACGGACAAGGGGAAGCGGCAGAAAACTCCGTTCTTTCTTTGGACCTAATCGCGTCAGCTATCGTCGCAGGTGGCGTGCCGTGCGGCGAAGAGGCGTTAAGAAGCGACGCCGGGTTGTGGTGCGAGAGCTCAACTTCAAAAATTGTTTTCTCGCTTTAAACAAAAATTACTCTGATTAAAATTTCAGAATCAAAAGATTATCGATTGTTCTTCCAAACCCACCATATTTTGTATTTTTACTTGGACCACCTCAGGGTGAAATAGACGGCTGTTTATGCGTCAAAACGCACTTTTTTGCAACTTCAGGATTTTTGTTTACTGCGAGATATTTTATTGAGGGGTTTAAAACTTTTTTTATAGATTTTATACCTGCAGGGCAGCCGGTAAAAAGTTATATTAAGTCCCGGGAGCAGTTAGATATTTTTTAATAAAATAACAAAAATGTTAAAATTTTCAAATTTTTTTAGTTTTTTAAAAAAATATTTAAATTAAACAAAACTTCACAAGCTTAACCACATTGTAAGTCGAAAGCCGTGCAAATATAAGAAAAAATATTGCTAGGTATTTCACTAAAAAGTTGATTTTTCATCAATTATTGAGTGATGCCTAGTTTCACGCTGTTTTTAAAAGTTCAAACCGCGCTCACGTCATCAAAAATTTTTTTCGGCAAAACTATTTCAGGGCATGGCTACGGACATTGGGGCAAAAGGCCATGAATTTTTTTTTAGAAATCGGAAGGGGTCGAGCGCAATGTCTGGGACGTTTGGCATGGAATGACCCTTTTCGTATTTAAATAGGCTTTACGATCGAGTAAGTGCTGAAGATTTTTAATTTTTTATACATAATTTGCAGGCTTTTTTTTTTTTATTCTCTACTTTTGCAAACTAGCACAAAGTTAATTGTCTTAATTTCAATAGGGTGTGCTGCGCATTTTCGTTTTCGCGTTTTATATTTTTGAAAAATCAGGAGTAAAAATCGAGCGCTATTCTTACGCGACAATCCGGAAGAAATCGAGATTTTCAGGAGTAATTCCAGAAATTCGGGTTTGAATGCTTGTATTTTAAAAAATATATCCGTAATTTCAACTCAAATTCATTATGAGCGTCGTCTCAGTGTGTGATTCTTTCTATTTACTCTGAAAAATTTAGCATTGGACAGGTACTACGCAGAAACAGTGTTGGAGCTCACGTGATATTTCTTGTTTGTCACATTTTTGTTTTCCTTATACATGATGTGAATAGGGATGTCTTAAAGGGATACTACAACGAAATTTCGGCGCTCATTTTTTTGTCTATTTTGTGTTCAAAGAGGCAGTATCACATGGAACATACCAATATCTTGTTGAAAAAGTCTCGAAAAGGATTAACGCAAATTAAACGGTTAGCAAAGAGCATCTGGTGGATCTCGCTAACGCCTCGTTTCTAATGCCCGTCTAGGAACCTTGACAGCCAGTGACGGTGAGTGTCTCGCCTCCGGCCACGACGAGAGAAGAGGGGAGGAGGAACTTCCCTCTTCCGAATCTTTTTGTGTCGCGAAGTCGCTATTGTCCCCCTACAAGATTATCGAAGATTAACCCGTCACTCAAAATTCGTACAAAAGCAGCCGCTTCGGTGGCTGGAACGACTAGGCCATCCTCTCGACGTCACTCTCGCCTAGCTTTGCTAGTCTTGAGACGACCTACGTCACGATTGCGTTGGATGTCACGTGCTCTAAGCTGGGCCTTCTCCGAGTGCTTGCCAGAGTTGGCCGTTTATAACGAAAAATACAGCCACCAGGCTCAAAATACAAACGTGCGATTGTCATTTCGGGTATTGTGGATCATATTCAACCTATTTTTGAACACGACGGGAATATTTCAAATTTCGTTGAAGTATCCCTCTAAGGCCCGGCTTCGGCACCACTTTTGGTCACTTCACCTCCACCGTACA
>JAZHYW010068378.1:0-14935 GCA_037355805.1 Ixodes ricinus
TGGTCTCGCGCTTCTAGCTTTGGCTTCGCTCGCAGATAAAGTGAAGCGAAGTATAATGAAGCTGTGCTCACTCGTTTCCAACTCGCTCGCGACGCTCGTGTACTGCTCGTAGAATATGCACAGTAAAGGCTACGCTCGAGGAAGTTCGGCCACCAGAAAGGAGGACCAAAATTACGTCAGTGCAACCTATGTATTGCGCGCTCTTTCAAAATGCATGAAAAAACAATTGGGCGGGAAAATGGCTGAGATGTCACCACTCAAGCAAAAGCGCGCGCGTGTGCATGAAGGCGCTCTGGCTATTCTCCACTCTAGCTGGGCCTATACTCCCTTTCGCACTTAATGTGCAACGCTGTTAAAAGCAATACACTAGAACACAAGGCCTGCGCATGACGTTTCGTTAGTAGATCCCCGACCCGCCCCAAGCGGCAAACACCCCGAAGCTTGACGAGAGTAGGGGCCCCGCGGAGCGCGGGCGAAAAGTGATCCCAGCGCCCCTGGCGAGCTCGGCGCCTCCGCTAGCAGACGAATTCTCCGCAACGCATTGGTTTTGCCTATTTCCGTGCGAGGTGACCAATGAAAAAAATTGTCACGGGTATTCGCTGCTTTGAATGTTAAAAAAAGGTGCCACCTCATAAGTGAAGGACATTTTCTTCGCGTGGGAAAGATGTTAGAGCTTTCAGGTGGCAATTTCGGGGCTCTCATGAAGAGAACACTCTGTCACAACTTATGTAAGCGAGACAAAACACGAATGTACCTTCGCATTGTCTTTTGAAAAAAGGCAATGTACAAAAATTTTAGAATGGAGCTACGTTTCAACTTTACTGTTCTTATCAATCAATTTGTTTCGTTGTTGCAGTTCCCATTTCTAATGAATGTCTTGCTTATAACCGTTTTGTCGAATAGGCGAATATGATGAAGAAGCAAAAGGCAATTTCAAACCACGTACGTCAATGCAATGTCAGTATGCCCTGGAAGAAGTGGATTGTGCACATGCAAATCTGACGCTATTACTGAAATTAATAGAAGCGGAGTTACAAGAAAAGCAGACTTCTTGCGCGTCCAAAAGAAAAAAAAAAACGGGGAGAGCGTCGTAGTGAAAAAAAAAAAAGTGATTTCGGTCACGCTATATACGGAACACAAATTCCGATTGTTAGCGCCCGGGCGACTAACGAACGTCTTCGTCGCCGTCTACGATAAAAGTCGGCACCCTTTGGACCCGCCGTCAGCAACTCTTTTCATTTTTCAAAGTCTACTTTCTTTTTATTTTTGAGGAGGAGCTACGACGTCGCGTTCTTTCTTCCTCCTGCTTTTATGTTCTTTTTTTTGTGTGTGTGTTTTTCTTTTGTTTACTTGACGTTCGAACCATCGCGCATTTTGTTTTGCCTTGTTTGGATTAGTTTTTGCTCTCTTTTCTTCACTTCGGCGCTTACTGCCGCCAGTCCGTCTGCTACGCTGTGCCCGGACATTTTGAGGGCCGTCTGCAACTTTGTTGTTGTTTTCTTCTACTGTCGTCTGCAATAACCTCCTATTTTCCCCTTCGATTGAGTTTCTAATCCGAAATCTTCATTTGTGCTTTTTGGTATTTATTAAATATATTAAAAGTGCAAGCTCGTTATACATTTATATTCGAATTTTATTTGTCTACGCCGGAACGTCTGCTATGGGTCATCGTTTGTTGATCAACCGGCCGCCTTCGGGATTACACCAGCACATACTTGGAGATGGCAGACATGTCATGTGCTGCCTACCACTGCAAAAACAAGTTTTTGCGATGTGTTAGAAAATCCTTCTACCGCTTCCCGAAGACCGAACAAACGTGAGTAATTAAGTTGCTGCAGCATTCAAATTAAACTAAAACAAACAACTGCAAAAAAAAAAAGTGAAGCTCGTTTTTTTATGCTGCTGCTTTCCATCTTTTTTTTTTTTTTTTCATAAGCGTTGCAATGATCGTTTTCGTTGAAGGAGCTTTTTGCTGGGTGATTTGTATTTTTCTATCGTCTGCTAACTTTTTGTTTTATTCGCCGTTGTTCGCTGTTTGTTCCCCATTTCTCTTTATTTTCGTCTGAGGGGGGACTCCATCTTTCCTGCAAAGTTCGGAAAATGTTTGCACGGTCATTTTCTTGTTACTTCTTTTGTTTTTGTTGTGCTGCAGCGGCTGGTTCGCTTGCTCTGGTAATCTTAACATGTTGTTTGCGCACGTTTTAATGATCACCTAGTATTTAGGTAAGAAACTGGGACAACGCAGTCTGCAACGGATCAACAGTAACCTCTTACGACGTAGTGCGAGCAGCTTAACGCCTTTCTGCCGCTTCCCAGATGCGCTCCAAACTCGTGTGATCTCCTAAGTGGCGTTTGAGACCGCTAAATAGACTGCTCTATCTTTGTTTATGCGTGCGTTGTTATTTGATTGTCGTTGCAGTTGCGATCAGTGGATTCCGCTTCGCAAGCGGACTGACCGTAATGAATTGTTTCAGCTGTTGGGGTGACGAAACGGGGCTCGCAAAGCGTCTGCTTACGTAGACTCCGAGTCCTTTATCGGCGTTCGCCGCCGCTCCCGTGGGTTTTCGGAGGAATTACGCCGCATTTACTGGCGGCCACAGCTGCGTGCGCGACTGCTTAGCGCGAGCTAATAACGAGCTACCACAGTTCATTTGCAACGTGCATGCGACACCATCAAGATTGCCGGACTTAGCAATGTGAGCTCGTTCTGAGCACGACCACTGAAGCAGTTGATGGAGCAGACGATGTAGCAGACGACGGTGCTCATCCGGGCTACCTAGGGGGCGCTGAGGGGATCTACTAGTGATGACGTTTAGAGGAGGAAACGCGCAGGCCTTGTGTTCTAGGTGGTATTGGTTAAAGTGCTGGCGCGAGCGCGTGACTTCACATAATGTCTCATTCTCTTAAGAGCACGTGGTAATGAGCCGCAAGATGAAGCCCCACGCTCGAGCCAGCAGCTTTGGCAGTGTTGTACAGGGTCCGTTAAACTCGTCGAGCACAACTTTGTGCCCTAAATTTGCGGAACGCGCTAATTGGACCTCGCGACGCTGACGTCGCGCCGAGCGAGGTGTCAGTCATTAGGGAACCATAGAGTTATTATAATGTACGCTAGAGGTTCAACTGGCGCTAGTGTGCTGACGCAAATTGAAGCAGACAGCAACCAGTCCAAAATTGACTTCCGGTAATGCATTTCTATGGGAAAAAGTGAGTGCATTTTCTCCCTGCGCTCGATCATAAAAGCAAATATCCCGAATAATTCGTACGTACTAGGTAGCTTGGAACATTTCTCAGTCAGGCCGACGAAATAATTGGTCAGTTACGGCGTTTTTCTTTCAAATTCACCGCATTAAAAATGGTGCTAAAACGGCTTCTTACGTGTATTTTTGTGCACTGTCGGACACTGTTAGCGCGAACACGACGTCGGCGCTTTTCAGAATGAGGGATATGTGCCAAACGAACGAAGGACATCTGGAAATTAAGGAAGGCGGCAAGAACTACGCAGTAACACTGTATCAGTAACTACCCGTGCATGTATACAATCAAAATAAATTGAAGGCCACGTAATCCATCCGATTTTATATAAGAAAGTACCGCGCTTTATTCTTTCTGCTCTGAGCGAAGCTGCTTGTTCTACGCTCAAAATATCACCCGCACGCTCGAAATCTTTGAGAACAAGTGCCCGATAAAAGCTGCCCGGCAGAGGAAACAATACGAAGAGATACCTTTCATAGCCCACGGACTTTATTCTCTACGTTTTGAATGTGTTTATCCGCTCATGCACGACGGAGTCATTTTCATATAGTGACAGGACTGGCATATTATCAATATATAAGCGTCACCGGAATGCTGGCGAGCCTTGAACACACTCTATATTCCTTTCGATTGTAATTTTACTTCGAATCGTCGCTTGTTTTTACACACCTGCTGCGGAACACACGTTTGGGACTGAAATGTAGCGAAGTTAAACATCGTTCACTGATGAATAAAAATGCGCTAACTAAAGCAATTACACTTTCACAGTGTTAATCAAGGTACATACTATTCGGTACAACCAAAATAACCAAAGTGTTCCGTGTTATTTTTCGGCGAAGAGGCAAAATGCACGCGCGTCTTCCCATAGGAATGCACAGGAGCACCGCAAAAGTAGACTGGTTGCTGTCTGCTTCAATTTGCGTCACGGAAGTCGCATAGACACTAGCGCCAGTTGAACCTCTAGCGTACATTATAATAACTCTATGATTAGAACGCTCATTTCTTTGAGAGCGGCAGAATGTAGCAAAGTTCATCGAGGCGCGCGTGCAGCGCGTGAGGGGCGCGAGGAGCCCGCTGATTGAACGGCTTCGCCGATGACGTAGCGCCCGTTTGTCCCTACATCCCTACGCCAAGCTAAAATTAATGCTTTGCAGATTGTCCCTAGGCGACCTGTTGACGCTCCAAATCCCTCCAAAGTTTGTGTAAAAAAAAAGTGATTAGAAACCTCGTTTGTCGAAGTTGTCGCTGACGTCAAAGTGACGTTTCCGAACTTTGCGAGAGCCGTGGTTTGAGCTCGAAATCTTCGCTTCGGATCGAGGCGAAGTTAAACTTTGTCAACATGGCGGTGCCGTACGCTGCGGCCGAGCTTATCTTCCGCCACCGTCGGCGTCGCTACCGAGACCACCGGGACGCCTTTCAACTCCCCGACGACGACTTTCGGCGACAGTACCGGCTATCGAAAGCCGTTGTGCGTTGACTCTGCGACGAGCTTCGTTCGGCGCCCGGACTTCGAGGCGGCGGACAATCGCGTCTACCATGACCGTGGAACAACAAGTTCTCTGCGCGCTCCGGTTCTTCGGAACCGGTAGCTTTCAAGGCATGGTGGCGACTGACGAGAACCTGTCAGTCTCCCACATGACTGTGAGCCGGGCTGTCAGAGTTTTTGCGGCTGCCATCGTTTTTTTCTGTAATATCCGAAGAGGTACTACTAAGCTGGTATACAATTCAGAATGTTGGAAAACAAACAAGAACCGGGGTAATTCTTGGGTAGGGTCGAGTCTCCCGGCAGCCGGCAGAATTATTTCCCCGAAATTCTACTGGCAGTCGTCACTCATTGGCGGTCAAATCAGTTCATCGAACGACGTGTCATCGACAGATCGTTTCATCGGCACGCGATGTAATCACATGAAGGAGATTTTCTTCAGTTAGAGGTATATACACATTAAACATTTTCACACCTTTATACATGTAAGTGAGGTGTCCCATAACTAACACCCTAATAAGTGTAGCGATAGACCTTATAAAAAATGTAAACCTCACACCCTTAAAAATGTGTGATTTTTAAACACGTTTCTTAAAACGTGTGATAATGCACTACACCTTTTTATAAAGATGTAAAACTACAATACTCCTTCTCGTAAAGGTGTAATTACCACAGTACACTTCTTTTTGGGGTGTACACAGTGGCCCGGGACCCAATAAAATGACTGAACAAATAAATTACACAAACGAGTCGCCGAAACAGCACGTCGCTACTTGGCCAGTGTCGAGGCAATTTCGGCCGAAAACCGGCTCCAATATTGGCCGGATGTACGGTTTTGCGCCTCGTCCCGACATCCGGCAGGTATGGGCGTACCGATGCAAATAAACGATTTATGTCTAATAGCACTGGCACCACTGATCTCTCAGTAGGCTGGATCGCGGATAGAGGCCTGTATTGCTGGGGTCGAGCGGCACCACCGGCAGTCATCGCTTGACACGAGCTAATGCATGCTATAGGAGAAACGGGAAAACTCAATTTTATTACGTTAGTAGGTTGTTCTCGACCATGAAACTTCTATCGTGTTTTCCGCAAATAACAGTTAATATTGTGGGCAAGAATATTAAACGCGTTAGAATACCAATCTTTTTTAAATAAATGTTGTGTGGTTGAGGGTCGAGGGCGACTTTGTTGGGCGTTAACTGTGATGTGTTTAATGAGACAAGGGTTACCGAGAGTTATTGTGGAGTCATACGTGATCTCGGAGTCATCAGAGCTCAGCAAACGATAAGTTAGAAGGCCTTTACTGGGGACATTCGCATCGTTTTAACCGCTTGTACATAGTACTTCTGGTGAAAGCTTTTTCTTTGAACTGCTGTGAGGGCTTCCGTGACAAACTGAAACTCGGAGCGTGCCGTTCAGTCGCTGAACGTGTCATTTATTTAGCAACCGAAGCAAGCGACGTCGGTAAAGTCGGTAATGCTCCGGCCGATTTTTTTTTTTTTAAATCGATGTTTCGAACGTTTGACGAATGTCTATTTGATCTCCAAGCATCCGATATAATGATCGCAGCACGTCATAAAATACTCGCCCTCGAGCACCGCGTACAAGCTTCCTACTTTTGCGTGTTTCTCCCTTAGACTTGCGTGTATTGCCTGTTGTCAAGCAATGGCCGCCGGTGATGCCAGTGACGGGCTCCCGATCCGCGATCCAGACTTGCACTGTGAGAGTTCTAATGCATTGCACCCGCGGAGTGCTGCACGGAGAACCGGCCCCGAACGAACTTGCCGAATGCACCGAGTGCAGACTGATGCTGTCGCCATAGATGTTGTAGAAAAGTACCGACCTCAAACCGAAACTAGCGCCTTTTTGTTCGACGTGATGGGTGGGAATGCGAGAGTGCAGTCGCTGCCATCGTTTATCTATAAACGTTGGTTGCTGCAACGTGGAACTTACATTTGCGATGACTTCCAATTAAGCAACTCGGCTGTCAGAGATATCTACAGACGGCGTAAGTTTCCGAAACCAGCTGACTACAAAACAGCATACACTTGAGACAATTGATGGCACTGTACGCGCAAGAGCTTGCTTTGTTTTAAGCATGGTATTATGAGTGAACCACTGAAAGGATACGGCTTAAATCTAGTTCGTTGGAATATCTAGCAATACGTTTCGTAAGACTTTTTATTTCCCTGGTGAGGGCGTTGAGAACGAGAGCTTTCTCAAACAAAATACGACGGGGCAAGATAGCTGCCGTTCAAATATGACTTTGCTCAAGCCTCGGGCAACGTCTCCATGTTTAGCTTTCCCGGACGCTGAGTGAATGCGTCACAGGTTTCTGCTGTGGGAGCTTTGTCGACAAATGTTCCACTTTTCACCCGCACACGGATGATGTGAGATCTCGCGGCCTCTGTGTTTGTCCTGAGCCTTTCATTACACACTGGTAGGTTTCAGCGTCTGTACGGCAACATAGCGACTCAAATTTTGCAAATAAAGCACGGGTCGTCGATTCCTCCCTTCGTGAAATATCAGACGCTTACAATTCAAGCTCGCGTTTGAGTTTGTGGCCCGCGGGACGCGATTTCGAGCAGAAAATCTACTTTTTCTTTCGGTTCCGCTGTGCGAATGCCTCATCGTAGCAGACGAACTCCCGTCGTCTGCTCTCGCTCCTCGTCTGAGCGAGGCATGACGGGATCGAATTTCGGCCCAACGGCGCTACAGAGCCCAAAGACAACGCACAGCGAGCGGCGTGAACGCTCGCCTCCCCGCGCTGTCTCGTGCTCTCGTGCACCGCCTAGGGATCGCGGGGGATTTTTCGTCAAAAGTTGCGAAGTTGAGCGCGCGCAGGGAGGAGGAAACTTTGCGGCGTTCTTTTGGTCACTCCCCCGCTACGTCAGAAAGCAAAGAATGTTTTGTTCCACGAGTTTAGCGACCCTGGTTGTGCACTAAATCTAAAACCGAGTATAAAGACTCGCGTTAACCTCACATGAGCGATCATTATGATGGCCTTGCTTCTGATCCGGACCCATGTGCAACACACATTTTGCACCACTGCTTATGTTTTTCGCGTCAAGAACAAGTAGAAATGACCATCACCATTGTGCGGTGGAGGTCAAGTACGGAGCTTAGAGTCCGTACATGGCTAAATTTCGGGAACATTTCGTGAAATGAAGTTTTGTGAAATATAAAAATTGCTGCTTCTATGATATCCAGGCATTTATATTCATCGGGGATTACAATTTTTATGTCCAGAGAAGCAGGAATTATCAATTTTGTATATGTAACCTATGTGGAGAGCAAGTCGTCTGCTGTCTTGCGCAGGCGTGCGGAGACGTCAGAACGACGCCGAGCTCTGATTGGCTTTCATTGAAAGGACAGTGGTATAGACCTCAATGCTAGATGCCTTGAGGTATACCCACTATTTATTCAGTCAGCCAATGAGAGCTCGGCGTTCTGACATCATCGCATACCCCAGTGGAAGAAGCAGACGAACTTGAGTTCCGCATAAAATTCAAAGTAAAAGAAAATGTAGCGCCGTGGAATAAGAACTATATACACGTCGTAAAGTTTAACTTCATTACTGCTTTTTGATATTTTATGACTGCCACCTAAACTAATCTCTGGGAACTTTGCCATAATTGTCAGTTGTTCAGTTGCAAATTCCATTTTAGTGTTTGCGCCGAGGCGTTGATGTATCAGAAAGTTGTAAATGAACAAGAGAGAAGGCATGCACACGTGGCGAGGCCAACAGTCAACTTTCCGTGGGGAGGGGGCTGGCCGGTCAGTCAGGTGATGGTGACGACCGACCGATGATGGTGTTCGCCCGATGGAAGTCCCCCGGGAAGTCGAATAAGAAAAAAAAACTAAAAGTTGTTCGATCCCGCTGGACACATTACGACGCTGGTAGGTTTACGATGGCCAGTGTGGCCACGTTTATTTTAAAACAAAACGACAACAAGTCAACAATAATTTACAATTCAAAACTCCCAAAATTACAACCCATACTTTAGCCCCAGTCTCAACAGCCGAATCTTCCCGATCTCAAAAGCCGAATCCCCGAGAATCTTCTCGGCAGCTCTTTTCTAGACTCGTAGGGGCCTCCTTTCCCTTTAGAGCCGGACCAATCACTTCAAATTTGTCCATTGTCACGTGGTACACTCTTACCCAATGATCAGCGAGCTGTCAACGTGACCCTCCAACCGTCAAATCCAAATTCCTTCTAGAGTCAGTCTCTGCTTTGGTCGCCGCCTAGCTGGCGCCAGACAGTTAAGTTATTGCGTCGACTAAACGCGAAGTTTCTACACTAAGCGGCGAAATACGCCGGACACAAGCACACCCGCTTAAAAGCCACAAGCGCGGACAGAAGTACCGCCTCCCGGCGCCCCGACTACCGACACTCGATCCGTTTGTTAACGACCGGGGTCCGACTCTTCTCTAGCCCCGCGGCCGCTCGAAGCCCCCGCGCGTGGAAGCGGACGACGACTCCCCGTTCATGCTATCCCGCGAGCGCATCCCCCCCCCCCCCCCCCACCGCCGCGGGTCTGCAAGCAAACACCCAAGAATGCCGACCCAAACATAGGCAGATAAAAAAAAAACAATGCCGACGCAACTGTAGAAAGATCAACTTTTCTAAAACAAATCTTACTTATTTCAAACAAAATCCTTCGTTACTTATACACCAACTGTAAGATGATCTCTGGAACACAAGGAGCACGACATGCCAAAAAATATCCCACCGCGTTCCACGCGGCTTCATGTGCATCTCAAACAGCGGTTCTCGAACTGTGGTCCGCGGACCCCCAAGGGTGCTCGAGAGCGTTCAGTGTGGACTGCGCATATTCGAGGACTCTGAAATGGCCAACTGCAGCTGTTTTTTCACGGGAAAGGCAGTCACAATCTTCAGTATGCATGACAACATCGATGCAATTATAAAGAACCTCGATGTTTGAAGCAGCCGGACGGAAAACAAGGTTTTAGACTCCTTTCCTCAGCTGAATAGTTTTGACGAGTCCTCCGATGTGGAGCTGCCAAGAAAGTTGAGGACCGCGATTCAAAAGCAATTGCAGTCCCTGAGATCAAGAACGATATAATACTTCCGCCATCTCCGTGCCGAGACAGGCTGGATCATAAATTAATTTCATGACAAAGCCGTTGGAAGACGACACGTTGCTTGAGCTTTCCCGCAGTACATCTTTACAACATGTATCCTCGCAACGCCCCCTTACCAATTTTTGAGGGCGAGTGCTGTTGTAATACTCTCACATGTGCGAAGAGGCATTGAAACTCTTGCTGCCATTTTCGATCACCTTCCTATGTGAAGCCACGTTTTCTGCATTGGTGCACATCAAATCGAAGTCACAAAACAGGGTGATTTTGAGCCAGACTTACGACTGATTTTCTTCCAGTGAGCTTGACGTCAGCAGCCGTGTCTAGAAGATGCAAAACCACCTTTCACAAGATCGTGTACCGCTAGTCCCAGTTCATATCAAGAACCTATAACGTAATCCGGGCAGCTACAAATATCTTAATTCTCTACATAAAGGGGCAAATTAGTAATGCTCCGCGAGGGGTCAGACTTCTTTTTCCTACGGTTCTTGAGGGGAAAACGAGTATAGAAATATCGGAACTCCAGAGTTCTGTAAAACAGTGTGCGCGGCACGAGCACGATCGCACAGCTTAGACGATATCTTCTTGACGTGAGTTCTTGCGCGCAACACAAGACTCAGGAAAAACAACAACATAAAAATGTTGTTTAATAAAATGTCTAAAAAGTGCTATGGTTACAATGGGATTCGGGGAGAGGAAAAACGATTAAAATCTCTAATTAAAAAAATCAAAGTGCACATTGGATTTTTTGTTTGTTTATTTACGAAATGCTGCAGGTGGTTTTTTACCATCCCAGCAGCAGAGGGCTACATAAGGTTTTACACAAAACAGTCAATATTTGGGTATGCACACTATCGGAAGGGCAGTGAATTCCAAGCATTAATAGTACGCACAAAAAAGGAGTATTTAAACGTGTTATTTTTAGAAGTAAATGGTCTGACATTTTTTGTGTGATTCAGCCTTCCAGAGCACTGGGGAGGTGGCAAAAATATAAGGTTTTGTCTAGGCCGGACTCGTTATAGTAAAGTTTATTTAAAAAATATATAAAACTAGCCTAGCATATTTCCGCCTAGAGTCGAGCGACTCAAGTCCCGATATACGTATCATGTCTGACACTGATGATTGGCGCCTAAAATCGGAGGAAACAAATCATGCGCTGAAGCGCTGAATTCTCTCAACTTATTCAATACCTTTTATTAAGTACGAATCCCACACAATGGACGCGTATACTAGCAGTGACCGAATTAAACTTTTACACGCCGAAAGTGTTACCGATGAGTTACATGGTCCCCACTTCCGTCTTAGGTAACAAAACGTTTTGTAAGCATTTGTAGTTATTTCATTTCATTTCATTTTATTACCTTAAGGGCACTCGACTTGCGAGCGCATTACATGAGGGGGAATTCATAATATACAATTAGAACTTCAAAACAGTATTTTCGCGTATATACTATTTACATCTTAGAATAACACGCACAAATATGCACTGGGGAAAGCGTGCACACCGAAAGAGCAGGAAAAAGAACACATACATGATATAACATTGCAATTTCATATATGGCGACATAATTGGCGACATAATCATATTATCTATATGATTTTCCCAATTTAATTTGGAATTAAGATTTAAGCCTATATACTTTACCTCGTTTAGAGTTTGGATACATTTGTCTCTTACGTGGTATGCCAAAGCTAAGAGGGGATTTCTTGTGTGTTACAGTGAGAGCGGCTGTCTTAGAGTAATTAATAACCATTGGCCAGCTCTCTTACCATTCAGCAATTTTTCAAACGTTTTTGCTAAGCGATACTTCATCCAAAGCGTTTCTGACAGTTCTATTAACAACGCAGTCCTCAGCAAACATTTTCATAGTCACACTTGTGTCAATATTGTCGGCATGTCGTTGACATAAATTAAAAGTAAGAGTGATCCTAAGACCGACCCTTGTGGTACGCCAGACAACACATCAAGATATACTGATTTACATCCGTTGATTTTAACAAATTGCATCTATTCTTCAAATAAGCCGCGATCCATGTCACAGGGCGAGGAGCGAGCGCAACCCGCTGCAATTTTATTAGTAGCCGGGTGATGCGGTACCCTGTCGAAGGCCTTGAATGTCTAAAATATTGCATCAATTTGTTCTCTGTTATTAATGGCATGACCAAAGTCGCGCACTACTGAAAGTAGTTGAATAGTGGTAGACATTTTTTTCTTCTAAATCCATGCGGAAAGCTGATGTTATGGGTTTCTAAAAAAAACTTATGTGATTGGCGATGACATGTTTTAGCAACTTACAGCAGGTGCTAATTAATGATATTGGTCTGTAAGTTTCAGCAAGCAGTTTGCTCACATCCTTATGTACAGGTACAACTTTTCCACAAATCCAGTCGGGTGGAATACATCCCTGGTCTGAAGAGGCTTTGAACATGACATATAAATATTACGAAATAATTTCTGCGTAGCGTTTCAGAAAAGCATTCGGGATGCCATCAAGATCACATATGTTTGTTTACACCAAGGTTTAAAAGTAGATGACGTATGCCGTGGATGTTCAGGTCTATATCTTGCATTATTGGAAAAAGAGGTACTGATTCAATAGTTTCTTCAGACGTGCATCGCGGACCAAAACACGGTGAAAGGTGCTGTTAAACTCATTAGTAATTTGGTAAGAGTCAGAAATTGAATTTCCATCAACATGAAGTTGTTCAATAGATTTCCTGTTGCCCGACAAGTAGCCCCAAAACGTTTGGAGCGCTTCGTTCATAAAGTTTGCTAACGTTGTCTAAAAAAAATAAAAAAATAAAAAAATAAAATATATATATATCTTTTTTTTTTTCAGCGTCACTGTGAGGGAAGATATGATATCAGCATTTTTACAATTTTCTCTCCGTTTCCTAGATAATGTCCTTTTAAGATGTAATATCTCTTGTCATCCAGGTGTTCTGGGTGTTTTCTTTTATACTATTTTTGGTACATATTTGTGAAGGTATTTTGCAGTAATATGTTTGAAACCATTTCATAATGTTGAAATGTCACCCTCCGTCTCAAAGTCGCTGAAGTTTAAATCAAGAGTATCGATAATAGCTTCATCATCTGCAGCAACAAAATTGAAGACACGTTTACTAACGTGACCCTTTTTACTGGGCGAAAAATTAGTCGTAAGGACAACAAGCTTGTTGTCAGAAATTCCATCATGAACGCTGACGTCAGTAACCTCTGGAAATTTTCCAACAAAATTGAGGTCCAGTGTGTACTTGCTATTTTGTGAAATACGAGTACCTTTAGTAACAAGCTGAGTCAGATTAAAATTGAGAATAACTTCGAGTAGTAAGTTGCAATTTTTTACCTCAGTTGAACCAGGCTGTAAAGTCGACCAGTTAATTGACGGGAGGTTAAAATCACCCGCCAGTAAAGTTTTTATATTATGTTTGTATATTTGTTGCATGTGAAATTGAATGTTCTCTAGAAATGACTCGGGGGAGGATACGGGCCGATAGACAACAGCTACGAAAGCTGAAAACCCATGATAGTCGATTTGGCACCACACACTTTCATTGTCAGTCATTTCGTTTAAGATAACGCATGAGAGTTCCTTTTTTGCTATCCAAGGCAACTCCCCTGCTGAAGAACCACGATCACGTCTGATTATTTTGTGAGGGGGGGGGGGGGGGATGGGGGGGGGGGAGTAACTTCGGCATCAAAAATATCTGCTGATAACCATGTTTCTGTGATAGCTATTATCTGCGGGTTGTACGTATAGTATACTTTCTTCCAGCTCGTGAACGTTATTGACGACACTTCGGGCATTTAGTAGTACAAAAGATAACTTGCTTCAATTGAAGTCAATCGACATTGTTCAGATGTTTTTGAGAGCGGATGCACTTTAGACAGTCATTTTGCTCGTCGTCCCATTCACAGAGGTCGTCATCAACTCGTAGTTTGTTATAGCCTAGCACTACTTTACGTCCTCTGGCTTTGAAATCGCCAGATTTGAACCAACGCTTGCTCTTTTTTGACAGAGTACTCTTACAAAAGTTAAGATTGACTGAGATTGTGGTTCCTCACAATTTATTACAATTTTTTAGTACCTACAGTTTTCCGGTATAGTCAAAGAAATTTTATTAACACAAGCCGTGGTTTGTCTTGTTTTTCTTTTTCCTCCCTATTTTGTGGACTCTTTCCACCGAGCTAACAGCCACTCCAAGCTTCTATCGCGGTTGCGGCGTCTACTCCTATCTTCTAAGTCGTCAGGGCGCATTTGGTGGAGCTGGAGGTCATTCTTAAAGGATGTGACCTCCCCCTGCAGAACCCGAATCTCTCCCTTATGCTCCTGTAGAGCTGCCATTCCTTCACCCATTCTAGCGTTCGCTGTTGCTTCCAGCTTTTCCTGAACCTGCCAGGTTAACTGTTTATAGCGAATTATAAAGTACATTCTGTAAACAGTTGTGTATTACATGTTTGCATCCTATTCCAATAAAGGTTGTACATGACTACAAACACACTTGCTAGGACTTTTGGTTTCGGTAGCATTTCTGCACTGCGTCTCGGATCTTATATTTGTGTATAGACAGCAGACTACAGCCAGGCGGCGCCGGCAGAGTGAGAGCCCACGGTTATACTCTGTCTCTTTGTAACTTGGCCAAGGGTGAACGATAAGCACCAGATTGCATGCCGACGGCTTTGAAATGTGCTACGTATACGAGCAAAACGCACACATTATGGAGCATGACGCATCGAAAAGCCTGATAATTGTTCGCAGCAAATGCGCACTCCGGTGATACGTAGTCATGTTCCTATTGGCTCGCCAGGACCGTAGCTTCCACCGTACTGGCATGTTACGCAATCACGGCTTTCTGGGATACCCAGTGTTTCTTGCTTCAGACACTAGGCTAAGCGGCGCCACCAGAGTGAAATCTCACGTTTGAACAATGAAGCCGCCACCCGCCACTCGATCCCGGCATACCCAATGTTTCTTGCTTCAGTCGCTAGATAGCGGCAAACCAAACAGCGTTGCAGGTTGCCCATACAGAAAAGTAGAGACGACAACATTCGATTCGCCAAACAAGAAAATGACGGTTCGGTTCCAAGTAAGTATT
>JAZHYW010068384.1:0-78358 GCA_037355805.1 Ixodes ricinus
TTGTCGGGTTTTCAGCTCTTGAGATACTGCAGAGTTTGTTGTTCCCAACGCTTCACTAAAAGACGCGCTCTCTCGATTCATAACCTTAGGAGGCACATAGTGAGGTATTTTTGGGGCAAATTGTTAGTTTTGTGGAGCGTACATCAGCCGGAATGTTAACTGCGTGAACTGTTAACTGCCCTCGGACAGACGATACATGCCATGTAAGGATAACTGCGTGAACATGTGAGGAAAGAAAAACGGTCGACTTGACAAAGCCACTCACTCCGCCTCTCTGCGTCTTGCGGATCCGTGCCAGGGAGGCTGATGGTGACCGTTGAAGACGCCCCGCTAGCCAGGTTGTACTTGCGGGTGGTTTCCTGCACAGCTTGATCTTGACAAAGAAGTTGAAGATGAGGTTGCTCACCAGGGCGATCGGAGGCTAGCACGTTAGGGAAGAAGCTGCACACAGCGGAAAAAAAACCAGCTGTCAACTTTGTTGCATAGCATATCGGCAGGCAAAGGTACACACCTCCACAAACAAAGTAACCAAAAAACAGGGGGCGGGGAAAGAAAAGGCCGGACGACACTCTTTTTTTCCCTCTTCACTCCTGGGTTACCATGTCTACCTTAAACCAGCTCACCTGCACTCACGCTTTAGTTTCATATCTCTACCCTTACTTTGACAACTATTCCAACCAGCATCCAGAGGCCGAATCGGGCGCATAATGGAGGTGGGTTGATTTACAAGATGCAACCGAAAAGCTCGAACTTGGTTTCTCACCTAGGACAGCTATAATACCACTCACCAAAATGTCATATTGTTTGAAAGACAAAGAAATAACCTTTTTATTCATTCATGTTTCCAGTTATCGAGATAGCTGTGTGTGTTATTAGCGAAATCGAGACTTCCCATCCTAAGCCGTCTGAACCTGTGCAATGTATATTTGTAGGAAAAAAAAAAAAATCTTTCCATGTTGTTGTTGCTGTTGTTTAGGAACAGAAGATAGAACACATAACGGTGGGATCTTTTGGGATAATAAAGCAGCAGGATTGTATGAAGCATCCGCAAGGGTCGGCATCTAACCCTCCCACAAACTCGCTGGAATGCCGCAATGCCATTCTGCCGGAAGTGACACTACAAATCACTTCTGTCAGCCGTTGCCTTTGTGACATCTATGACAAAAATGTTTTGCCTGCTGTTGGAAGGATTGACCGCCATTGCTTAGTGGGACCTCTGACAGCTTTGGCTCCTATGACACCGGTAACATGGAAGAAATGCCACTTAAGCAACAACGCGATCACATTAGAACTTTGCTGCTGGTCTATGAAAGCATACAAAATAGCCAACAAGACTCATTATCAAATGAACCAGACACTCAAGCCAGAACAGACTTCAGCATCATGGAGCAAACTGCACAAATAATGTCAGTCTTAGCTACAAACCAATATGGCCAGCGGAGTCCCTGATTGGCTGGTCCCTTCCCTATCTCCACAAGACTAGGGTTACCAACCGTCCCGACTTTTCATAAAGCGTCCTGGGTCCCGCATCGTCCCTGTCGGGACAGCTATATGTCCCGCAGTTGGTCCGGACCATCCAGTTAGCAATTTTATGTGATTCACACGCATGCCCAGGCCCAACAACGGTGGCTTGCGTTGGCTGCTATTGGCTTTAGCTACTTTAGGATGCATGCCATGGCGAGCCGCAAATCCGTGGTTCACCACTGGTGCCACTACTGCTGCAGTGGGTGGCGCCTGCTATCATCATCATCGTTTGTATAACTCCCTTTGTGTCTCCCTTCTTCCTCGCTCTGCACTCCTTGCACCTTATCACGGGGCTGCAGCAGCAGCAAGTTGGGGACGTGCGCTCGTCAGCCTCCGGAGTTTTGGAGAGATGAAGAAATCGCATGCGTATTGAACTCGTGCAGGCGGAGCTGCTGGGTAAAACTGAGCTTCCTAGTGAAGTGTGACAACTTCATGAGCATGTTCTTCAGCTAGAGGAAGTGTTGCGAGCAACAAGCAGCCAACAGAAGTACCGCTTCAAGGATGCAGCACTAAAGAGGTGACGGCGGGTTCTCCCGGAAGTGTAGATAGATGCGCAATAAAGAAAGGGCTAATTTCGTTGGCTGATTATGTCAGTGCCCTACCCCCACCCTCTTGTCCCGAATGCCTTTTTGAAGAGTTGGTAACCCTACCCGAGACAACCAATCAGAGTTCTAATTTCTGTCTTGGATGCCATTCCATAGATCAGGGGTTCTGCAGCTGAAAACAATCGGTAAGAGTAGAAGCAGACAACGCAACATTACACAAACGAAAATGCAGTGACGTGCCCACCTGGCTGAAGGTGAAGTGGTCCGCCATGTCCCCCTTGCTCCCGTTGCTGTGGTACTGGTAGAACCTCAGGTAGACCCAGGAAGACAGCACGCCTGACGTGAACATGACCGAGCAGGTGCCCCGCAAGACGCCGCACGCCCAAAACACTACGGTGAACAGGAGCACGGTCAGCGGCACGTTACGGTTCCTCAGCTTGCCGAAGGGCAGCGACACCAGGACGTGGTCGGGCATAATCGCTGCTTAACGGCCACCATGACACCCGGCGCAGGCCCGCCAGTCCGTGGATGTGAACAGCGAACAGGTAGTCCGGGTTCCATGTAAGCGAGTAGAGGAAGATGTAGTAGGCCACCGAAGCCGCCGCCACCGACGTGTTCACGATGGCGAAGAAAGTGAGCATCTCGATGGCGCCCCATAGGGTTCGATGAGCTTGCCGCACAGCCCGGACGGTTATGATGTCCGCCAGAACCATCCAGATTCGGTTCTCGAAGAAGGCGTGCGGAAGGCGGTCCATATCCAGAAGCTCGGCGGATGATGTAGCCCGGCGTGACGCAGACGGCCAGGGACGCGGCACGGCTGAACGGAGAGGAAGTAGCAGGAATAGGGCCAGAGCGTGAGCACGCGTACCACCACGCTGCAGGTCTGCAGGGCCGCCAAAAGCTGTTGTCGCAGGTACGGCAGGTTTCGCTGGACGACCGTGGAAGCGGCCATTTTTTTGGCTGCCATGTTTTGCGGCGGGGTCGCCGGATAGACGAGTGGATGAAGGAGCGTGGTCATACGCATTCTACTGGGTGGTGGCTCGCGTCACCTACCTTACAATTTTGGCGGCTTCTTCCTTTCTACATTCCTGACGTCGGATAACCAGGAAGCTGATGAGAGTCAGGCAAGAAAAAGCCCGAATTTTCTGGGGTTTATATACATGAGCGAAATGATGTTTTAGCGAACAGCGTATCAGTAGATTGAGGATTTACTAATGGCACATCGTTCAATGGGCAAAGAAAAGGTAGAAAGTCAAAAGCCTGACTTTCGGTACGAAAACTTGAAATCACAGCGGACTATTCCATACCTCCTTCCCTTCGTAAGCCCTCTGCCTTTCCACTGTGATACATCCGCGGTCCCCGCGTCCCCAAAGCGCGCCACCGGGTCCAAACGGACGTCACACGACACCGGACCTCACTTATTCCCTTCACTCCTAAGCTGACAGTGCGGTGGAATCTACGCGCTTGCCGGACCAATCAGCCGCCTCCTCTCACCATCACCTGACCCCGCTCCTCTGGCGGTATGCGCGAGAGAGCGTGATGGCTACGGTGATATGGCTGGCCCAACGAGCACGTAGGTTCCACATAACTGTCAGCTTTAAGGGTGAGTGGTGGGGAAAGCGAACTGTTGTCAATTCTGGCTGACGGGCTAAACAAACGAGAGTCCGAGCAAGGGGGCACTCCTTCCTTTCCGTCATCATGAACCGTTTGGAACAACGCGCACGTTTATGAGTTGAGGACGAAAGCTAACCAGGAAAAAGTTGGAAAATTGTTTCGCGACCCCTTTAACCGCCCCCTCCCCTCCTTTTCCTGATCCCCCCGCGTTGCGCTTACCGCCGCGTCGCGGCGGCAGTTTGCGGCAGCTCATTACAAAAGTGTTAACCCCACTTGGCCTACCAAGCGGCGGCGCGCTATACGCTGTCACTTTGTGCAGAAAGAGTACCTCTGGCTTCGTAACAAAAAAAATAAAAAAGGTTTACTACTGAGCTCTGAAGTCCACGGCTGTCCGTCTTTTTGTCCCAATAGAAATCATGTCCCGTTTTCGCAGGAGTGCATAGTTCTCGAAATTGGCATAAGCTTTATTGAAGCAAACTGAAACTATGCCTACTCGTTTCACGTATATTTTGCAAAAATAACCAGCAGGTACTTTGAAGAGCTTGTTGCAGTAAAATTTAGAGAACGGTTCTTGCCTTCACAAACATTTTTTTCTGTCGCAAAGACCTGCGTGTGGGGACTCTTTTAATTTTAGTTACTGCAACGTAACGCGTTATAGTATGTTAATGATTTTGAATAAATTTTTTCTCGCAATCTCAATCTTTAGTACCCCCCCTCCTCTCACATATCACGCGCCCGAGAGGGGGGGGGGGGGGGTACTAGAGATTGAGACTGCGAGAAAAAAATCTATTCAAAACATTACACTTGCTATATGCGCTACGTCTCGGTGACTAATCGCCAAAAAGTCTACACACGGTAAGTCTGCATAACAGAAAAATGTTTGTGGGCAAGAAACTACGTTTCTAAACTCTACTGGGTAAATATTTCAGTAATCGCCGCTTGGCTTATTTTGTAAATATACCTTAGCGAAAGTAGGCATAGTTTCAGTTTGCTTCAACTGCTGTGCTGCCAACCCCGTAAACTATGCACTCCCGCGAAAGCGGGACACTGTGGGACAAAAAACGGACGGGGAAGAGCGGAGTCTGCAGAACGTGGGCGCCTGTCACCTAGCCGTCGCCTTCCCTATTGCTGGCGGACACAAACAGATGCTAACATACAGGGACCAAACCTGCGAGGCTGACTAGTAATCTGTCATCGCCACGAAATCATGCCATCTCTGTCCATTCGAATCTTCAAGCTTCCAGAGGGTCATTCTAGAACAGTCACGCCAAGATCACCATGGGGCATCACTCGCATTGAAAGCGTTCCTCGCCAATATAAGCGCTCTTGGCACCGTGTGTGCAATCGACATATCAATCATGCCCATCTCCACAGATGTCTTACAATTAAATTGTTCTTCTTGCACATTTTAAAACAGTAAACTTATTTTTCAGTGCCTCCAAGCACCGACACAGCATGCAATCGTGGTACGAAGATGTACGCTTGTTTCAGCCAGGTGTGGATAGCAAAATCTCTGTATACAAGAAACGTCTCCATAAAGCTACCCGTCATCAGCGAATTTAGATCGGCTCACCAAGAACGTGAGGGGGTCAAGGAGAAATTGCTCATTTCACGAACCAACGTGGTAACCACTAACGGGAGCTTAGTGCTACTTTCCCATGATCCAGAGACTTTACCAGACCCCAAGGGCCCAGGGGCACGTTCCAAGCCGCGAGCTTGGGAGTTTTTCCTGGTGCGTTTGAGACGCTTGCATCGACCGAAGACATGCTCGATTGTCTCTTCTTCTTCGCAAAGTCGCACAGGTTGGGTTATCCCAGTACAGCTCGCACCTCCGTCTCTGGGTCAGAGGCAGCCCATTCGTGCCTGAAAAGCAGGGCACTGGCTCTGTTTCCCCTGTATCGGCAGTAGGGGCTGGCTCACCCCTGCGCTTTCAGTAGAGGTCGAGGCTCTTGTTTTTTCTGAATCGCCTTCTGCCTCCTGTTCCGGCCCGCATCGCCTTCTCAAGAATCATTTGGGTACATTCTCTCTCCGTGGTCGTCTGCTGCCTGACCGTACCCCAACAGGACATTTGGGGTACGGGTCAAAGTCACAGTTTCCGGTTTGAGCCATAGTGCGTCTTAGAGGAGCAGGGGTTGTGGTTTCTAACAGTGAAAGCTGTGAACCATAGATATTTTATAGAAGGGGGAAGAGGGCAGGAAGTTGAAGCCTTTGTATTACACATTTTACCTTTCTCCCGCCCGTAGCCCTGGGGCAGGTTGTAGGATGGGATGAATAGAGCTTCCCTAGTGACTGCCTCCACGAGTTCATTGATTTTAAGGTTTTGACGTTTATCGAAGAGAGACTTGTTTGCAACTTCTGTCGTGGGACAAGTTAGTGATTGCCAATGGCAACGTCACCAACGCCAAATTCAGTTGAAGAAATATTAATTGATAGAAGCTCAGTTTCTTTAAAGCTAGCACACGTTTACACCCAATTTTTTTTTTTTTTATAAAAAACAGCAAAATTAAGCTACGAATATTGGAGAATTGGCAATCGAAGAATTAATAAACTCTGAGTTTTTAGCAAAAATAAACCCATAAAACACTCCTCCGAATTGGGCAAAAAATAAACTTCAAAACATGGAATCTAAATATAGGGTCAAGCTAGACTGGGTGGGGGGGGGACTGGCTTTATGAGCCTCCCTTGACTAAGCCACTGCATTGTAAGATCTCACAAAAACAAATGAAACCACTTAAAAACAAGAACTTTATTTACATGACAATCTTACATGCTAGAAACACAGCATGTTTCTAACAGTGTTGTGAACATGCCAGGGTTTGCATGCCACAGAAAGAACCCCTTGAAATTGACTAGTTGGGTCAGAGGTGCAAATTATAAATACTCTAGCAGCTACAAAACAGTTACAAAAAAAAGGCATTTGAGAGTAAAAATATATGTACAGGTCCCTACTTAACTATATAACATACACTGGGTAAAGTAGTCACTAAAGATATGCTAAACATTCCACTATGAACTGAGTCAACACTAACCAGTTTTTGTTTTCCTTGGAGATTCCAACTAAAACAAGACTATAAGTCTTTAAGGAAAAAAGAAAACCAACAATTAAATATAACTTTTTAAGTAAATCAAGCAAATCAACTTTCTCATGTTTCACATGGCTGAAATTGGAAACGTGAATTCACATTCGGTGTCATTTCCACATGTATACAGGACTGAAGCACTAATCTGCATTTGTGACAGTGGAAAAAAATCGCATAGCGATGGGATGTCCCCTTGTCTAGTAAATGAGTAGGCGATCAAGTGTCATATACATATGGTACTTGAAGAACGGCGTAAACTTGTAAAGCAGCAATGCGACCCATAGACTTGTTCGCATTAGCAAAAACTATCCGAAGCGTCAGCTAGCAAAAAAATGGACGTAGTCAACTTCTTGTCATCTAGCACTGCAGTTTTACCTCATTGGTCAGATAGCAAGCATATACTAGTACCGACTGCAGTCGCAAACAAGCATACAAGCCAGAAGAACATCAGCTTGCATGCAAGCTAGTGACAATTTGGTGCTCAATGCAGGAAACTACTAACTGAAGCAGAACCACATTATTGGCCCAAAAATGGACGTATGTATGTGCTAAGTGAGCGACAGGTCGCAGGTCAGACGTTCGAGCGGCACCGCTAGCAACTGGAAGGTCGGCGTTTCACGTGGAAATAAATGTGCACCACATTCCGGCCGGACATGGGGCCCCATCAGTCTGAGAATAAATGCCTCGATTTGCGCGCACCCCGCCGATCGGAGAGAAAGGCCCCGCCACTTCTCTGGGTCGTCAAATGGCAGACGTTGGTCTCGCAGCCCAACGTACGATGTGTCCCTCGAAAGAAAAATTTACAGAAAGTTCTTTTTTTTGTTAGAAAACTAAACTACTCATCGCCAAATGCTTCGGTCTCCACGCGGACGTAACGTTAGCAGTCCATACCAGAGGCCAAAGTTTCGGAACTAACCATTCTTCTTATTTGTAAGACGTAAGTGACTTTCGTAAGATGCAAGTGCTAACAGGCATGCTTGCACTTGCACTTTCTTGCCACAACCCTCTTCAAGCCGACGACGTCGCAAAACCCTAAGAACTTTCCCGCGGCAGAGGTAGTGTTTATCTGAGGTAAACCTAATGCCTTACGACGCGACAGCCACCCCAAGGAAAGAGGGACGACGATCGGAGCGTCGTCTGCTAGGACGGATGCGCAGTCACCACTTGATGGCGACCTGCAGGCGCAGCCAGTCCTCGAGCCTCTGGAGGAAGCCGCGCTGGTGGCCCAGGCAGCTGATGGCAGAGTTGAACTTGTCCGAGTTGCGCGGAGGTACATCTGCGCGTCCTGCTTGAGCTGGTCCAGCTTCTCCGCCCGGCTCTCGTCCAGGGTCACGTGCTCCGAGAGGTAGGGGTTGAAGCGGAAGTAGGTGCCCGGAGGAAGCAGGTCTTGGACCGTCGTGTGCACCGCTGTCGGAAAGAGACGCAGACAAATGTGCGGTAAGACGAATGTGGACAGAGATGCTTCGCCCGGTGTCTGAAACGCGACTCCGGCCGGTGTGTTTACCATGTTTGGAAAAAGTGGTCCCTCGATTTCCGCTCACAGCACTGTAAACACGTCGCGCCGTTGCGGCAGCGGTTATGGATGTGGCAGGTGTCTGTTTCTTTGCGGGTCGCTCTTCAATATAATAGTTCATGGCAAGCTTTGGCAGCCAGGAGTTGGGACGTCGTGATGACGGCGACACTCGCGTTCGCCCGTACCATTTGCTGGGACTTCTGGCACCTACAACCAAAAATTGCGACATCCGACAGCATGACACTTGCGCCGTGTTCCAAATCCTACCCGAGTAATCCTGTCTCCTACACCAGCGGGTAATAACACGTGGACATTGTGAGTAAACGATACGCGGCTCGATTTTGGAATGGCGGGGTTGCTCGCCTGGATACTATGTGGATGGCTTTGTCTTGAGCTACAGCAAAAAGTAAACTCTGGCAACAACGACGGAAAATAGCGGACAACCGCTTTTGATCGCGAGGGCACTCGAAGACGCCGATAATATTAACCGCTGCGAAGTTTTTCTTTGACGGTGACAATCGCGGTGTTTTCGGAGGTGGCTCCACCTGCTCACCAGCATTTTTGGGCTGTATCTTGAGATCAAAATTACCTAATCCTTTCAGTTAGACCTAAAAAATTTCTGTCTTTATTAATCAGCCGCGATTGCTGCAAGTCTAGTCCAAGTTCCCTAAACGTATACGCTCCACGCATCGTAATTCGCACTGATTATGTTTTGCGGAAATTGTGAATCCGTCTACACGGTGTAGCGGTACAGCACAGGGGACTTTCTCAACACTGATATGTAACTGATTACATTTGTTTGGCTAATCGCATCCATGAAATCTTTGAAGCCTTCATTGCTTTACAAGACATTATCTTCTCATTACGCACTCTGGGGAAAAAAAATTACTTTTACACCATTACTCGCGTTTAAACATCTTCAGCCTCGAACGTAAAAGTATGGAGTTCACTCCAACGCAGAAGACGAGGATGCGGAGACGATCCTGTTTACGCCCGCACTCTAATAATAACAACAAGTATACCTTCCTGCAGAAGGTGCACGGTCTGGATGAGGTGCACAGTCAGCTCAAGCGTTGAAAACAAAAAATCGCAATAACCACTATCATAGATAACTGCACCTCATTCTCCACCATTTCAAACGTATGCCGTCAAAGCTGCCAAAGCAGACGAGCACACGGCAAACAGATCACGTGACGTCTTTACTCAAGTTACCCACCGATTGGAGGAGGATAGCGCAAGTAATTACTCCGGAGCAAACAACCCACTCCTGGAAAGCGAGTTCTGACATCATTGGGCGCTAAGTCCGTGCTCCGGAGCGCGAGAGTTTGGCGCTCCTTTCACTAAACGGACAGGAGTGCCACCGGAGACTGACACTCGAGCGCGCTCTTCGTGCACCGAGAATTTCTCGGAGCGCGAGTGACTTCTTCGCGCTCCGTGACGTCACGTAAACAAACAAGATGGCTGCGCTGCTGTTGTGACCGTCGAGACGAAAGGCGTACCCGGACCGCTGCCCCTTTTCAGTTGATTAGTGCTTAATCCAGCAGGTAAAAACGGTTTGATTTGAAAGCCAAGACAGCAATTAGCGTTCCGATAAAGGTTTGTTCGTGCATCTCGCCTGAAAAAGAAATTCATCTATCAAACGGTAGCGTGCCGATAGCACAGCGACAGAAAAGTTTCGAGATGAGGAGACATTCGGACCGCTCTGTCCCTTTTATAATGCTTGGCCCAGCGAATAATGATACTTCGATTTGAAAGCCGAAACATCAGTGAGCGTTGAGGAAAAGGTTTGTTCGTGCGTCTTGCCTGAAAACGAATTGATCTATCGAACGAGCGTGCCGATAGCTCGGCGACAGAAAAGTTGTGATGAAAAGACAGTCAGACCGCTGCCCTGCTTAGAATGCTTAGCCCAGCCGCAGCGAATAAAGATACGTAGATTGGAAAGCCGAAACACCAGTTAGCGTTGCGGGAAAGGTTTGTTCATGCATACCGCCTAAAAAGGAATTGACGTGCTATCGAACGACGGTGTGCCGGTGTCGGCGTAGCTTCCGTCTCGCTGCGAGACGGAACCGACGGAACCAGGGAATCTCTGACAAATTGGAGGGTTTCCTGCGTCGACGAGCGGGTTCAAGAATGTTGTATTTAATTTAAATCGGAACAGCATGCATGGTCAATAAATAGATCGGCCAAGGCAACCTTCCGCATATGTGCACGACGGGAGTCTTCAAACCTTTCAGGAATAATAAAACGTTCGTAGAAACTTCATAACGTCCCCGTCTCTTTTGCTTTAGAATCTGCCGCACCACACGGGCCTAATTATTTATCTTCGAAATATTTTCGGCGTCTGCCACCCGTATTCACGGTCGGAAGGAGCTCGTGTGGCCCGTCGATAGTTTCTGGCCGTGTTCCAAAACTTACTCGATCTAACTCTAGGGTAAAGGTGGTTATCGAAAACCTACCCGCGTCCAGCGTTTCTCTATTTTTGTTGTCACGTGACATAATCCGCCAGGGTAAGTCGGATCCATTCGAGTAGGTTTGGAACGCAGCCTCGGTGTGTCGCGCTCCTGTACGCGATGCGTCGTTTAGTTGCTGCGCTCGGAGTATGAAACTCGGAGCGTCGGAGTAGGAGTAAAGGAGCGCCGACTTAACGCGCCCAATGAGTAAGCGCGGCAAGTTTTGAAACGCCACGGTACGAAACCTTTGCTCCGGGAGTCGGATCGAATAAATTTTGGAACGCAGCCTCCAGCTTTCTGCGGCGTCATTCGTTGCCACTTCGGGATCATTTTCAATGCATGTCCGAGGGCGCTCACGTCCCGAGATCTAGGCATAGTGTCAGACGCGCACCTTCCTGTGGTCGGTGGCACTCTCGATGACCTTGAGCACCTTGGTTCTTGAGGGAGGAGAGTCCCTGGAAGCGTGTCCTCGGACGCGGGAATGAAGCGGCCTCCGCCCAGGGACACCACGCACTGGATGTGCTCCCTGGGCCACAGCAGCTTGGCCTCGTGGATGGCCACCGCCGTCGGGTTGTTCACCATCAGGCCCCCGTCCTGGGTACCCGTACGGGGACGAAGTACGGCTCAGCTTCGCCAGACGCCGTGACCGCAACGGCACTTCGGACACAATTAAGCCCACGGTTCTGGCGGGAAGTGCTTCCTGCGCTAAATGTAAGCGGGAAGTTGCGCGCTAGGCGAGTAACTGCAAAGAAACGAGCGTGCTGCAAGCATGCTCGAATTGGGACAAGGATGCCCCAAGACAATTTTTCCAACAAGTCCAAATTTTTTCTGCAATATTTATTGCGCGGGACTGATTTTAGTTTGCGGCTATTTCTAGTCCGTTTTAAATCGCGCACCAGAAAGTTAGGTAGTAATGTAATATAAATGTAATGCACATAAAATGTATATAAAATATATATAAATATACTATACACGTAGATGCCTGTTTATGTATGATTTCATTCTCATACCGTCAATATAAACAGGCAAACAAGAAATAACATTTGCCTCTTTAAGAAACTTGACGAAACTAAAACCACATGTTACAGTACATAACTCTTTTAGCGCAAAAATGAGCCTCGGAAAATAGGAACACCTGTAGAACAAGCTACGGCTTAGAAATGATACAAAACAAATTACCAAGATTATTAAATAAATTACATGGCTTAAAAATATTCAGCCAGAACATATTTCTTTCAAAAATTTGCGTGAACGCTTTCGGAAATGCTTTAAACTCTTGCACGGAAAAAGGGGGGGGGGGGGGGGGGGGGGGGGGGTATAATTTGTTCCAGGAACTTCTATTGTTTCATTTTGTTGATCTTTTGTGTGCGTGAAATGAAAGCCTTGTCGCTAGGTATGATGATTTTATTTCTATGCTGTACAGTTTATTATTTCTGTGTGTAAACAGATTCATCACTGTGTGTCCATTTTTATTTGTATTTCTATTATAGTAATACATCTTTTATGTATTTTATCCTTTTGTGTGAAAAAGATTCGCTCACTATGCTTTTCCATTTTTATTTTCTATTGTTTATTATCCTATCTTTGCCCCCGACGCTTGCCAGTATGGGGGTTTCCTTCAGGCTTTGTCAAGCTGTCTATTTGACAGCTTTTTCTGAGTCCTCCTGCATCATGTATTTTTGGTGCAAAAATAAAACATTATTATTATTATTATTATTATTAATATAGATCACAGAGTGGCTGCTATACGCCCGCGGAGTAACGAGAACAGCCACCCGTAGCACGCCGGAAGAGCGGGAGTTTTAATGTGGAGAGGTTAATGCGACTCAAATTACCCCTGTGGCATAAATAGCTGTAAAAAAGTGAATTTTTTCGCGAAGATTTGTTTTGTTACATGCTTCTCCCAATTAGGCTGTTTAAAAAACTACACATTTTTTCTTTGCAGTTACCCTTTAAGAGGAAGATGGGGCACTTCTGCATTTGAGAAAAAACGCTTGAATTGCGTTCATTTGGCCTTTAGAATAACAGATATCACAATTATATTTCAATGGGACGCGCGGAGAGCCATAAGAGCAATTTCAAAATAGGGCTGAAGCCCGCCTCCTAGCCTTGGGCAGCCAAAAGATCCGTCGATGACGTCGCATTACAGTGACTTTCTTTCGCGTTTTCTCGCGTTTCACACTACTTGCGCAGCAAAAGGTTTGGGTATTCGGGTTCACGGGGTAAAAATACACTGAATTCACTTCTAACTAATTTTTTCAAGAAGCTCCCCATCTTCCCTTTAAGGCTGGATCGCACGCTTGCAACTGCTTACAACCGGAGTGCCTCACAACCTCTTGTGATCTCTTATGACAGCGGCACACATACCGGGAAGCCGTGGAACACTCGCAGTAATTTCCTGTATAAATTTTTTTCTCTTGTGCGTCGTGTTTTATTTTTTGGTCTGAATCATTTTTGACAAATGTTATAAACCATTTCTTGTAGATAAGTACATACATAGGATCTCGCCGGATACTGCAAAGTCTTCGGCTCTGGTGAAATGCGGTTTCAGAGCCACCTCACGGATATTGCCAGCGTGCCATCTCGTTGCAGGAGATCGCAGGAATTTGGTCACGAGCAACGCAAGTGTGTGAACCAGCCTTTACACTTCTGCATTACACTTTCCTTGTGCCAATTTTTTTTTTTTTTTCATTTACCGTAAAGTTTTGAAAGAACGCCCACCTAAAATGAAGAGATAAATGGTGAAAAACATGGGTTGGGCTATCTTTGGAGACACCACAGCAAAACTTTATCAAAAACCGGCTACAAACTATTGTGACGCGAAACTGATACCGCAGATCGCGGACACCGCAAATTCGCGTTTCACGATGCGATAAACACGCGGGAACCCGCTACAAACTTGCCTGTCACAGGAACCGATATCGCACGTGCAGATCGCAGACAAAAAGGCAGAAATCCGCTACAAACTTGTATGTTACGGAACAAATACCGCAGATCGCTAACGCAGCAAATCATATTTCACGCATGCAATATAGTACACGCGGGACCAACTCGCGTGGAATGGAGATCGCACATGCAGATCGCGGACAAAAACGCTGGAATCCGCTATAAACTCGCTTGTCCGACATGCCGGTACAGCAAATTGCATCGGTTGATGCGATTCCCGTCGGACATTGCGTGTTGTCTGACAGAAATCGGGGGTGGGTGAATGTTTCGAATTTTATGTTACAAATATTTAGCCAGAAAAACTGGATGGGTGACCTCTCGGGGCGGGCGTACTCTCGGAACGTTACGGTAGTTCTAACTTAACACATATTCAGCTGTACTCACCAGTCGTGACTAACTAGCGCTGTTTTAAAGTTAGTATAGTGTTTAGGTAGTCGCAAACTAAGAGAAAAAGAAAATGAGAGGCGCTATCAAGTGGCTCCGGTGCAGCGCCAGACTTGGCTGCTGCGCATAGCGGAGGAGCACAGCTGGGCACACGGCGGCGCCGAGTGCGTCTGCTGCGGCTATGACGTCACTCCTCTGGAATGCGCAGACTGGCGGAGGTGGGCGCAACGGCAGCGGCGGCTTTGGCGCGCCAGTTGTGCGCCGTGTGACGTCACTGCTCCTCGCGCATGCGCATCACGGCTCTCCAGAAGCCACGCGAAACTGCTCAACCCCGGCCAGTGTGAGCTCACGCTACAAAAATCTGCGACTAAGGATCGACTAGTTCTGCGGTATTCACGAGCGCTGAGCGAGCGGGTGACTATCCAGTCAGAACTAACAAGCGGAAGTGACATAAAAAGGTAGGTCATGCATACGCATACTTAAACACCGCTGCGTAAATGGATATTTTATCGAATAAAAACTAATATTTAAATGTTTATCAGGAAAAAATATTGTTACAATGAGAGACTAATTGTCTGAGATAAAATATTACAAAGAAAGATAAAAAAAACGAAAGGCAAGGGAGAAACACGGAAGTTGCCTCTCCAGCGACATAAACAAATATGGAAGCGCCCGTAAATCTGTCTTTTCTCGTCGTCCGGAGCCCTGCTGAGATCTTTTAACAGTATCCCTGACCGTTGAACATGGCTATTTACACAATATTTGCTCCTCCACTTCTCTCTCGATGTGTCCCCCAGCGTTCCGAGACAGTAAGTGCTTTGTTAGCGCTGGCGGTCAGCGGTGATACGAGTCGGCCAGGGCACTGAGCCTCTAGTCACCCGCTAAACACCGGCTAAACTAGCCCTACCCCATGGCTCATATTTGTTAGTCGACTTCTTAGTCGCGCGGGGCGACTAGGCCCTAAACATGACTGGTGAATACCAAGCGCTCACTTAGCAGCAACTATCGCCCGCCACGTGATCTATCGCTAGTCAGTGGTTAGACAGGCGCTGGTTAGACAGGAGTAGTTTACAGCATACCCCACCCAAAAAAAAAAATTCAGCGTTTTGTTTTTTGCAAAAATTAACTATGCATTGTTGAACTGGACCAGATGCCAAAGATTCAGAACTAGCCGTTATTAAAAAGTTACGCGATTTTCTGAAATGTTCAATGGGAGAGTCTGGCCCCTTTCGCACATTTTTGGTTTCTGGCATCGTAGAGCTCCACGTATTCGAGAGTCCCGTTGGCCGCCATTTTCTGCACCGAAAATTTCACAGAAAACATTCATAACTTTCGAATAATACTATAACGGTCAGTGCTGAAACTTTGGCACCAGGTTCGGACTGCTGTACCACTACATTTCGGCGCAGAATAAGCTATTCCGCAATGCGTAGTTTATTTTTTCCCAACAAAAAATGCCTCATGAATATTTTTTTTTTTTTTTGGAGGGGGGAGGGGGGAGGGACATTTTGTACATTTTTAGGGGCAGCGTGACTGGTCTCGCTCCAGGCACGCGCTTCGGAACGCACCTGATGCACGATGCCGCCAGCTTCGTACTCCTCGAAGTAGCCCGGCGCCGCGCCCGAGGCACGGTATGGCCTGCCACACCTGGTACTTGCAGCTGCCGTAGTAGTGGGACCCCACCCGGTTGGGCAGGTTAGTAGATTGCGGAACACAAACGGACGCAGCTGGGGACGGTTCACCGCCACGGACACTGCCGCCACCTGAGGAGGGAAGGGGGCAGGAAACGGGGAGGCGCGCCCGTCGGCTCAATTCGCAATTTGCTTCGCTCATCTACGCCGCAGAGTTGTGTCGACGTAGCGGGAAAGACAAGACAACGCGCAGGAGACGCATTGTTTTCTTTTACTCTGAAATACAGATACGGGGTGTTTTCTTGGGCTCTGTAGATTTGCTAAGAAAAATCTGCGAGAGCTACACTAATGCAGTCTGTGCAGGGTAATCGTACGACCAGTGGAAACTTAATATAGGGGTGGATAATCGCAGGTACATTGGATAATTAACTTTTTAAGTACTGAAAATTAATGTATGGCCTTAATTAGAAACTTTATGAATGTCACTGAAAAGCACTACATCAGTTCATTTTAGAATAATTTGAGCACGGGGTAGTACAGCAGTGCGCCAAAGTCTCCACTCATGCAGCAGGCTCGAGGCTGGCAGTGAGAAAAGGCAAATGATAACCGCGTTATGGTACAGTGCAACCCACTTATAACGATCCCACATATAACAATGGAACAATTATACCGATCAGTTTCTAGAGTTTCTAGACTGGAAATGAGCAGTTTCTAGTCCAGATACGATAATCGGTTCACAACGATTGAAATTTCGGGTTTCCTCATCATCGTTATTATAAGTGGGTTGCACTGTATTATCATTCATGTACCTAGGAAAGCGTCGATGAGGTATTGGATTACAACCTCAAGAGGAATCAACCTTTAGGCCCGCTTCCCAGACGGAGCAATTTCACCCAGCAACTTGACGTCGCAACACCAGCAACACGGGCCGTCCACGCTCACACGCAGCAACCGAATTGCTACGACCTGCTATCATCATCATTCACTTTGAATTTTCTTGCACTATTTAGACGCCCAGCTACGCCTTAAAAACATGCTTTCATATCTTTGAATGGCGTTGAGAATACTAACTCATCTTTCTGGAAAGGTTAATTTCCAAAAACGATCGATTTCAAACCAGAACCAAGTCTTTAGCTGTCATCATCACCACCACAGGGGTGTCACGGAAAATATAGCGTCCCTGATTGGCTGCTGCCGCTTCAAACGGCTCCGAGTCATTCGAGTTGCTCGTCCGTTTGAGCCGGACCCGATCTCAGCAATTCGTGCTTCGATCTAGGAAGCTTAGGGAGCAACCCGCCAGCAACCTCAAAATTGCTGGAAAGTGTTGCCCCGTCTGAAGAGGGCCTTAGCATCTGCTTGGAATATTGTAACTTTTGGGGGTGCGTGGTAAGCTTATTCTTTGCCGTCTGGTCGTAATTGCGGCGTATTACTTTGCACTTCCAGCCTCCTACGGTGCCACTTGAGGCAGTACTGGTGTTGTAATTAAATGACAAACAAACATACACGGTCTTGATCGCTGTTCGGTAATGATAAAGCACCTTTCTGCCAATGTAATGAGGCACCGACGATCATCATTACTGATCTAGTTTCCACTGTTACTCGGTGATGCAGGATCAAGCCTTGCTACAAATACAGTAGGCTCGTGATAATTCAAACTCGGATATTTTGTACTTCCGGTTAATTCAAACAGATTTGAAAATTTTGGTTGTCCCGCTATGTTTCTAATGTATTTATAAGCCGCTTAATTCGAACGGCATTTTCGCTAATTCATACTTTTTATATCTTGCGGCCCGTTGAGGCGGTGTTGCCAAGAGCACCGGTGCATCGCAGAGAAGCAATGCCCGCAAAGCTTGCTTTCGCGAGGGTTGCTTCTCCGCGGTGCACCGTGTCCGGAAAGAAGCGCACTCAGCGGGGCTCAAGCAGGCACATCACGGAAAACTTGGCGTTCACACTATGTGCTTCAAGACTAGCAATGATGACCAAGACGACAACGAGGATGAGGAACAGCTGACTGGTGTCAATGCGTTTGTGGCCTTGAAGCACATAATGTGAATGCCGAGCTGGCGGAATATGCTATTCTTGACGACGATGTGTGTTTGTCGTGATGACTCATTAGAGGACATAGGTACAGGAGTAATGCCAGCACAGTGCAGCAGTTATAGTGAAGATGACGATGAAGAAATGAATGACCCACTACCAACTGTCACAGCCTGCAGAGCCTCTGAGCACATCGCTCAGCTACGGAAGCTCTCTCCAAAGGAAGAGTCCCGTAAAGAGCTACGGTACTTGCGTTGGGCTGGTATTGAAAATTTTGTTTTGAGATCTCGTGTGCTGACTAAACAGTCCACAGTCGACAACGTTTTTGTGGGATGAATAAACTTAACTTCCGCAGTTCTTTCACCAATGTCTTATGCTTGTACTTGCTTATAATTAGGCCTATCTAGAGGAAACTGGCAAAAATCTGCTTTGTATGTGAAGCTATCGATGTAACAAATCATAATGTTGTCTTGTATCATATTTAGATGAATTTCTGATAATTCAAACTTCTGATAATTCAAACTAAAATCTGTGACTTCCTGAGTTTGAATTAATGAGTCTACTGTACTTGTGACGGTGCAGTGCAGTGTATCATCATTTCCATTGCTCGTCATAAATGCTGCACAACACTTAACAATCACTACAAATCAAGACTGGATGAAAGCGGTACAAACACACAATACATGCACTTGCCGTATTGTGTGTTTTCAAGTATTGTGCCCTCATGCCAAAAAGCACCCAATGGAAAATACCTCGAACCCTCTCAACGGTTGTACACCGCGAGGCTCTGATGGAATGACCTTCCCATAGCAATGAGTGAACCCAAGGCCATTGTACAAAGGCAACAGGCATACAACAACTTCCACTACTGTCCAGCTTGGAATATGGCCGCCACATTGATTTGGCTGTGTTCCCCGACACATCTCCAATTCGTACCTTGGGGCTGCAGTGATGCCTGCGCTGTCTCCAGAACCGTCTTGTCTTCAAAAACCTCTCTGCAACGATAGAATCGAGAGAAAGTGAAGGAAAGGATTTGTGAGGAGGTCAACACGGGATGTGGCTGTCCTTCCTCCTTTCTAGCATCACAGTTACTAAAACAGCCCTAAAGAGAAAATTTATGGCACACAAGCAGACAAGCAAATAGATAATTACATTTCAATGGTACAACCGCGATCATAAAGTGTAGAAAACGAAAATATGCTAGCATGTACAGCTAAGGTTCACCAACAATGGCTGTACACACCTTGTCAGAATTGAAACGGCGTTTCTTGAAGCCGTCCAATAGGTATGATGTATCATTTTAACGTCGAGAACCTGGGGAATGGGTGCTTCTTAGGTCCAAAAGCAAAAATGCAGAAGAGGCACATGATGGGGTGGAATCCACTTCGCAACGGCGCACGTGCGTCGAGCATCTTTGCTGCGCACCGGTGTGCCCAGAGAAACCATTTCAGTTAGTTAGGTGGGCTCAGAAGTCTGGGGATGGGCGCTTGATATGTCCCTTGCTCCTTTTTCAAACACCTAAAAAGTTGGCAGTGCATGCTTGTTGCGATATGGGTGCATGCTCGATATTTCGTGGGATGACCGTGCTTCACCGTAAAGACGTTCAGCCGCATTAACCCCTTAAATATGTTGGACAAGCTTGGATAATTCGGCTAGGACCATCCCCAAGCTTCTAAGGACGAGTGAAGCTTGTCCACTGTCCCCACTTCATCAGTATATTGGGACAGATGACTCGATCATGGCTTAAAATGCGACTCTGCCAACAGATGGTAGCGCGGGTCCTGTAATTCTTTGGGAGAGAGTCCCATTCTGATTCAGTGGTAATGAGGGTGTAGTTGTTGTGACCTCGGTTTTCAATCGCAAGACTATTTATTTACGTATTTACAAAAGGCGATAAAGATGGCCGACCATGGATCACGCGTGCTCCTGCCTCGCTCACTCCGCAAGGCAGGAGGCGCTACATGGCCGGCACACTATAACAACGCCGGTCGCTACAAGCGTAAACACGCAGTTCATGGTAAGAAACTGCCCAAAACTAGAAACAGTGAAAGGGCTACAAATAAAAAGAAGTTAAGCACTCCTTCGACCTACCGCCCAAATGTCCCATATGCAGAATGCAATACCAACATAGTCTATGCAAATCTTGGCGAAACTATGTCACGGCATCAAGCTGTAATATCAGTTGACACCGCAAGGTCATGCGGCCTGACATAGCCCGATGCCCGCAGTCACGTGAGCTAAAGTGAGCCTGACGTGGTCGCGTGACCATGTGACCCATAGTGAAATGGCAGATTCACACGACGGACTGATTTGCGGACGGATTGATCACGTGGCAACCATGTCCGTGGTTCGTCCGTCTCCCAGTGCATCCACACGAGGGAAACGACGCAGCTGACGCCAGCGAGGACAGACCAAACCTGTTCGCCACCCACAGTGCCGGAACCAACAGGGCACCGTGGCACCGTTGTCCAAAAAAATCGACGTTTGCTATCGTGGATAAAGAATCGTACACCATTGTTACGTACAGATCAAGACAAAACACCATGATAGGCTTCACGCAAAGCGCCACTTGCTTTACGCAAGGCATGACAATGACAGGCACGGTCCTGCTAGAGAAGGGTTCAGTATAGAACCGATGAAGTTCTGGGCTCACGTGAGGGGCGTTAGGAGATGCCTTCACGCACTCTGAGCTCACGCACAACACTCAAGCACACCACCCACAAGAAAGGTCTCGCTTGGTGAAAGGCTGACTGGACGTGCAAGAATTATCACACCAGTGCTAGACAATTTTTGGTGGGAGCATCTTGACATGGACCCGAAGGAGTACCAGAACCTGAATCGCGTTAGCCGGGCAAAGTGTCTGCAGTTTTTTTCACGTGCAGCACACGTACAGAACACAATGATGCGCAATTTTGTTTTAACCATCCAAAAACAAGAGAACAAGAAAAACATTGTACTGTTGCAAGACTAAACAACACTTTTCAAGTCAATCTCCCACCAAAAATCCTCGAGTGAAAAGACACTTGGCTTCATCAGCCCACGCATCCGCAAACGAGGCACGGATCGCAGGAATCGGTGACATGATGGTCACGTGAGACACAGTCCGCGAATAAAAATCACAATTCAGTCCGTTGTGTGAATCGGCTAAAACCAACGTGTGTGACCCATAACGGCGTTCTGCTAAATTTAGTGAGACGTTTGCTCACTAGACTTGGCAAACGACTGCATGGTGCAGTTACAGCTACACAAAGCCCAACTTCGCTTCCGTTGGGGGGGGGATCAGCGGCTTAGTGTGTAAGTGAGTCCACCGCTGCTCGAAGGTTGTGAAGCGAAGGCTCGCACTGCAGAACCCAGGGATCCTGCGCTCAATCCCCACCCCCTGCCCATTTCGATCTGGACAAGCCTCCTGTTGGCGTGCGGCCGCGTATTGCTACTGCAGTGGCCAAATATCTCATCTACAGTGAAACTGTAACTGACATTGAAAGAACAAAATGCACATTTGGGACAGACGACCAGATATGCGTTTTATCCTTTCGACGTCGCTTATCATTAAATCAACACACTCCTCAGTTCCATTTGAGTGTAAACCAGAGTCACCACACCTCAAAGGCAGGCCAACCTTATAAGTTGTATTAAAACAAACGTCAAATTTGTTTGTTTTTTAGTTAGGAAAAGGGACTCCTCACCGGAGTGCCTCTACCCAGGGCAAGGTGTTGTAGCAGGCTAGCCGTCGTACTGTACCGGCCAAATTTCTTGTCTGCAGCATAAACCAGTTTCGCTGCCCCTCAAAGCCAGATTGACCTTACGTCCAACTTGGTGTTGTCTCTTTTGTTGTTTCCGAGAGAAAAGGGGCTCCTCACCGGAGTGCAGTCACCCAGTGAGAGGTGTCGTAGTAGGCGTGGCTCCAGACGAGCCTTCCGGTGCCCCACCAGGCGTTCTGGGTGAAGACCTGCAGGCTCATGCGGCGGTACAGGGACTCGCAGCGGTCCAGGGAGGTGTGCAGGCCGGCCAGCAGGAAGCTCAGGATGGCCCCCGTGGACACGCCCGCCACGTAGTCAAACAGCTCAAACACACGGCGCCCCGTGGACAGCTCCAGCTGACGCAGGATCTCAATGGCCAGCATGCCCCTGCAGCGGCAAGGCACCCGCGGCACTCACGTACGGGTGTCGTTAAAACGACACTGAACCTATAGGTGACAGTCACTTGACGCCACTCGCTAGGGGCACTGGCATCGATTACCACGGTCGCCATCTTCAAGGTCTCTTTCTATCCCATGTAACAGTTGGCTGTCGTCTGACCGGACCTTTCAGCATGGTTTAGCAGCATTTTACAACTTTAAAGGATCCTTTTTAAACAAAACTAGGTTTTTCTTTGAAGCGCAGTAGAAATATCTTCTGTGTTGTTAGTTTGTTTCTGTCGCTTAGCGGACTTGTGCCCTGCAACCATGTCGCTTCATTGGCTCCGTGCAGCGATCCGTTAAGGTATTAAGCTCTGTGATCGCGTGCCGTGCCCTCGCGGCCCATGACGTGTAGCTCTTGTGCAGGAACTGTGATTTTTTTACTTTAGTGCTTTCGACATCAAAGCAACGGCAACTCGCTTCGCTGTCACTCGGTCACTCGCGCAAATGAGGCAAATTGTATGTGAGCGATTGAGTAAGCTGATGAGACGAGCGACAAGAGTCAGCAACGAAGATTTCTCACTGTCGCTCGTCGCGTCGCTCGGTTTCTGGATTTCTAGAAAACGTCGCTCATCGCCTAGGTCACTTGCTCCCGCCGCTTTCATGCGGTTTGCCTCGTCGCGCGACTAACCGAGCGACAGCGAAGCAGGTCACCGTCGCTTGTCTCGTTGCTTGCCAAATCGCTTACGTGCGGTTTATACTTTACACACGGTACTCGGTGGCAACAAAGTAATTAAAATGGCCCGCCCCGAGATAATCTTTTTTTCTTCTTCTGGAAGATGGCAGATCGACAGTGGCTCTCCCTGGCAACATCTAACCTCCACGCTCAGTGAATACCACCTATATATAGTTAGGACAGGCATGTCTCAAAATTAATAGTTTGTCAAAAAAGAAAAAAAAACATTTTTGCCTAATAGTTATGTTATACAATACAAATTTTTTTTATTTGCGGGCAAAACTGAAACTGTACAAGAATCTGGAGTTGGGCAAGTTGGTACATCTTAGATTCGAAAGAGCGCCAGAAAACAAGGACAACAGAAGGAATAGACGAAACGATGCGCTACTTTCAACTGAATTTTTATTCAGAAAAACAAACATATATATACACACACATGCAACCATTTGCTTGTAATCAAACTTCTCGTGAGATGAATTCAAATTCCTTATCTGATAAAAGGACTGAGGAAGTGCTGATACACGCATCGCCCTTCACCCTGATTTTAAATGCCTCGAAGATTTCTCTTTCTGTTCTCGTTTTATATCTTCCCAAAATCTGTGTTTCATCGAGTGCGGGAGAACATGGGCACCGATCACAATGAACGGCCAAGTTTCCCGAGGGTGACCGCCTAACAGAAAGGCATGCCAACACATATGTAGAATGCGAAACAGCGGTGGTTTACGAGATACCAACGTCATGCGGGAGAACGTATATAGGGCAGACGGGGAGGTGCGTCAACGAGAGGGCCAGGGTGACCTTTCTGTTAGGCGGTCACCCTCGGGAAACTTGGCCGTTCATTGTGATCGGTGCCCATGTTCTCCCGCACTCGATGAAACGCAGATTTTGGGAAGATATAAAACGAGAACAGAAAGAGAAATCTTCGAGGCATTTAAAATCAGGGTGAAGGGCGATGCATGTATCAGCACTTCCTCAGTCCTTTTATCAGATAAGGAATTTGAATTCATCTCACGAGAAGTTTGATTACAAGCAAATGGTTGCATGGGTGTGTATATATATGTTTGTTTTTCTGAATAAAAATTCTGTTGAAAGTAGCGCATCGTTTCGTCTATTCCTTCTGTTGTCCTTGTTTTCTGGCGCTCTTCGAATCTGAAACTGTACCCCTGTGGGATGATGATGTTAGCGTTTGTACTCAACTAGTGCCCGCTCTGAGATCCAGCGAACCCTCAGCACACGCTATACTCCTTTCATTCTTAAAGGGGCCCTGCAATGGCTTTTTTACTAATTTTTTATTTCCACCAAACCTGAACGCACTGAACGTAGTAAATTAATGACACTTTTCTTTCTCAAATTTCGATTTATTTTAGATGTTATAGGCAAATTAAAATTACAAAAACAAGCAAAAAATAACCTCCTTCATGACGTCCTTGGTTGCTTGAGTGGCCGTGAACTAGACGCAGGGGTGGTGAGCTGAGCGAGCGCTTATGGCTGCCGCATCCGTGTCGACGGCGCGAGAGAGCGCCACTAAAGCGTGTTCTGGATAGGATGTGTATAGCGGGCAGCTAGAGCGGCTCTCATTGCATTTGCTGCGCGATTAAACACAAATTCGGCATGACACTTCATTGGCCACAAACGACAGCAAACACGGGTAAAGATCAGTTCAGAATGGGAGCCACTTTGCGCTGCACATACCGCGCAAAACGGCCAAAACCGCAAGACAAAGCTGCTCACCGAAGGCCTTGGGAACGCTCAGGAGCCGGCCGGGTCCTTCGGTCCCTACGGCCGCAGCGCCGCCGCGTACATCCGGGACCTTTCCGTGTCGGCGCGAGATCCCACTACTCTTTTCTAGTAGGCGCCGCCTTTTCCACCGATTGGTGGCGGGTATGTCGACGGATCATTTCTTGTTTCCATACTTTATAAACTGCATTTGTTTCTTTTCTGATCTCAAATACTGAACAAAAACTACTTTTATAAATAATTGAAACGGTTCGCGCCCCCTTATATTTTGTATTTCGACTAAAAAGAAGCTTTTAGCGGCTCTGACCAGTAGTAAGCCCAGGACCTAAGACGTCACATTACGCGCGTTTCGGCACCGCGGGTCGCCCTCTCGGTGGAGGAGGTTTCCGCGTCGTCCGGTTAAAATATGACGCGACCGATATTTAGTGACTCTCTCCGTGCCCGCTGGCTTGCCCGAACCCCAAGAGACGTGGAAACCGCAAAAGGTAGACGCTTAATTATGATTGCAGGGCCCCTTTAGCTAAAAACTAGAAGCTCTGCCTTCAGATCGAGCTTACGCTATTCCGCAGTGCTTTGGTCGCGCGTGTCTCGCGCGTTCACACTTGTGTTAGCAAGGGCAGAAAGCTCGCGCTGAAGGCGAAGCTTCTAGTCTCAGCTTAAAGGCTGACGTACAACCTCGGTTTTCTGCAGGGAAGACAATCCTCTTAGAGCTGTCCTCTCCTAAGCTGCAAGGGGAGCCAAGGTGGGGCAAGGTAAAAGTATAGAGGAAAGGAGGAGGTGGGAGAAAGTGGAAAGCAAGAAGTGTATGTCGGGCTTTAAGGGTGAACGGAGTACGGTTGGGTACAAACGCTATCATCATCATCGCACAGGGGTACAATTTCGGTTTCGCCCGCAGATCGGAAAATTTGTATTGTAAACATAAAAATTGGGCAAAGAAAAAGCTTTTTTCTCTATAAACATTTATTTTGAAAGTTGCCTGTCCTAACCTGGTAGGAAAAAAAATATTTTGTTTCCCTAGTTTCAGTTTTTCTTTAAGCGTTCCCGGGTACCACATTTTTTTAGAGAAACCACAAAACAATCTTTTCTACTTTGCCTACCGTAAAATACAGAGCATTTGCCCATTCCAGAATAAGCGCCCACCCTAAATTTTGTAACATATCGGAAAATAGACAAGGGCATAGTTACGGTAGTTTTACGGTAACTATACTAATGCCCAAAAAGTACTAGCTTTGACAGGGCTTACTTCCAAAGACGGTATGCAAGACAATGTTGGCATTGTCGAGGTACAAAATGAGGTGCCGAGTTCCTCTGTGAGACATTATCGTGAGCGTGCTCACGCAATACATCTCTGCGCTACTGCTCAACTTTTCCACAGTAGTGTAGGAAAGAAGAGGATCTTTTTACTGCACTAGAGCATTGCACTGGCAAGCCATTTGTGCAATCGCTACTGCACGGACACGTTCGACCGCCCCCTCGCTTTTACCCGTGTGAAAGTGAATACCTCGGTGGCTCAGAGGCAAAGCACCGGCCTAGTGCCCCGGCCATCTGGTAGATGTGCTTATTGAACTTTCGGGTATTATGTCTAAAGATCCTAGGTGGTCGAAATCCATCCGGTCCTTTGCTGGGTGGGGTGTGCCACATGCCCTTTGTTGGTTCGGCACGTAAACCCCAACAATACCCTGCATGGAAGGTGGGCAGTGGCATTTAATTGAACTGAATGCCTCCAAGGGAAGGCGGCCTGCACGACTCACTTGGTGCCTCCAACGTCAATGGCCAGGATGCGGATGCCCCTCCCCTTGGGCGCTGGCCGACGTGGCCAAGGAGCGCCAGCGTCTCCCGCGCTGTCGCGACCACCGCCGCGTTGTTGGAGTACTGCCGTAGCCTCAGCAGGTGGGCAATTGCGCGCTCCTGCAACGTGAGAACCTATTTCGTATTCTCTATAACACACTTATGAGAAAAACCCTTCCACAGCTTCGTCACAAATGTGCTGCATTTAGTCATAAATGTGCCATGCTCTGGTCAAAGGGGTACCACATTTGTCAAAGGTGCCATGTTTGGCACCGATGTGCTGCACTTATCGTAAATGCTGCCGCACTTGTCGAAAAATCGGCACATACGTTTTTCACAAACATGCCATGCTTGTCATCAATGTACCATATTTGCCACAATGCAGCATGACACAAAGGTGCAATGTTTGTCTCAAATACAATCGTGTGTCCGTCTCAAATCTGTCGCGTTTGTCGTGAAACGTGTCGCATTTGTTACAAATGCTTTTGTAACTGCTGCACACACAGCTGCAATGAGTTAAGGCTGGTTCAGAGCACATTTCTACATTTTTGCACACGATCGTTCACTGTGGGTCAGAATTATGATCATGACAATGTCATGCTTTCACCATTTCTTGCAAATGGTGCGTAGATTTGGATCTTGCAAGTGCCAGGAAAAACCTTCAGTCTAGTCGTCCACAGATCGGAAGAGTTCTAGGACTATCCGCAATGTACTCTGCGGTCTAACAGTCTATGGGCAGAACGCACTCAGGTCACACCGAAATGCAAAATCTGTTAACGAGCCTTACGATCCAATGCACGTGGGCGGTGTGCCCAACGTGTCATCAGCCTCCAAACTACCGTGCCGCAGGCGGTCAGTAAGACGAGCAAGGTTACCTTGACGCAGGGGATGCACTGGCTCCAAGGGCAGCTGAGGATGGTCGTTGAGTTCGGTGAGCCTCGCCAGCTGGGAAGGCATGCACCACGATGGCCTTCAGGAGGTGGCGTCTTCATCCATCTCCGACTGGGAAGAGTAGGGCCGAGAAGCAGAGGGTCATGCCCTCACAATCTACCGAGGTTTTACTACGGTTAAGGTAGTTCTGGCAAGATGTATACAACCTGATTCCTCATGCACATTTCTGTCACGACACCACCAAATATGACACCAGGACACACCACACGCTCTCGCGTTTCCTCATCTGGGGATGATTGTGATTGTCTATTATCAACGCACGTTCCTGTCAAACAGACTTCGGCATAAACAAATCTGTTTGGTGCACAATTTTTTCGCTGCTATCTCTACAGATTGTTAAATATTGATCCACTACACCATAGAGGAAGGGGATAAAATCAAGGCAGTGGTAAAACGGACTGCACTGCACATTGTTTTGCGGCGATGCTGCACAAATGATTTTAGTACACATCGGGCATCAACGACAACACTATTACACGCAGCATCTCTGATAGAGAGCCCCCTAAACACTAGCGAAAGTGGAACGCAAAGTTTGCATCTCTTGCAGTCACACACCCTTGGTTCGACTCCTGCCGTTTCTCCTCCCAGTTTCCTTTGAAACACATGCTTGTTTTGTTTTTTCTCGATCTCTTAAATTACATGTGCAAGCACGTTCACTGCCCCATTACCACATGTGTGCGCGCTGCACAGCTGGTTCGGCATCAGATGTGTAACCGGCTGGGCCCCAGTCTGAAATCGAGCACTTCTCCACGTTCGGTGCTTTTCCTTATACTAAAAGAAATTTTGTGCAATGCTCCTGCCTTACATGAGGGCACTGTAAGTATCTGCATTATAGGAAACTGCCATACACACTGACAACTTAAGGAACGCAGGGCGTGGCGACACACAAACATCTCATATATCGCTCCGCAACGAACATGATTGTGGCAAGAGTTCTTGTGATCGGTTGCGAAAAGAGAACACTGCAGAACGCTGGCGCCATCTATGAGGGGGCCCTGGAACAGCCTTTCGTTAAACTCAGAGCAAAGGCGTTGGCATTTGCTTGATATGAAATGTGCATACTTATCTCACGAGGAATGGTCGCTTACATAACATTGCCGAAAGTTTTCGCGAGCCAAGAAAGAAAAGAATGACGCGGGAACAAGGTGCGAAGCAAACGGAAATTGAGAGTGTTTTCGTCGTAAGAGATCACAAGAGAAGTCTTAACAGATCGGTCGGGGCAGTCACAAGTGTGTGAACCAGCCTTAAGCTGCCCGACCATAGGAGCCAGCCACACAGGAACAGATTTTGCGGGATATAAAAAAAAAGCTAGTCGCCTCGATGGAAAGATACGGACAACGAAGGAACCGACCTGCGACAGAACCGGCTTCCCTGCCCGCCACTTCCGTGGCCGTCTTCGCATCTGCCTGCGGCTTCGAATCATCACGCGGCACCCTCTTTGGGACACTCGAGCTCCGCGAAGGCCGCCGTCCACCCGGGCCCTCCGCGCCCGCAGCGAAGTCCCGATCGAGAGGTCACTCCGTGCCGGCGCCACCGCCTTGTCGGAGGCACCGCCGTCGCCGTCTGCCAAGTTACGGCCTTCCTGAACGCCGAGCGTGGGAAGATCCGCTCCTGCCCCCGTTTCTGGCTGGAGTCGGCGCTGAAGAGAGACGGCAGTGCGGCTCTGGACCGCAGCGCCGTGGAGGCCCGCTGGATCTGGCCGTCCAGGAAGGCGGACATGTTCTCCGCGAGGGAGAGAGCGCCGCTGACGAGCCGGCTCCGCTTCTGGAGGCGTTCCGCCGCCGAAGTGGTCCCCTTGGACGACCAGTACGGGTTCGGCAGCCATTTCGAAGTGCTGTTCCGCCGTACCAGCTGCATGCAGGTCCCCTTTTTCACTCTGCAGAGGGCGTGGAGTACAGTGAAGCCGCGGTCACACCGCTAAATAACATCACGCAAAAGACAGCTTGCAGACGCTGCCCGAGGCATGTTTCCGCCCAATGTGACGGCCCTGTCGCATTGGTCGTACAAAAAATGTCTGCAGACGTGTTAGAAACCCGCACATGTGTAAAGCAGACTTGCTTCGAACATGCTTAGGGCACATTCTCAAATAATTCTGTCATTGTGCCTACAGCGAATGCCATGTCTTTTTGTACGATGTATGCGTGACTGTGGTTTTAAGGAGCTTAAAAATGCAACATGATTACGGAGACGCAACTTTGGCGTTGTTGCAGGTACACGTGGTGCGAGGATAAATGGCGCCCGTGTCCGTTCGATCCCCTGCATTTGTGTGCTGTTGACAATGCTGTCTACCGGTGTGGCCACTGGCTTTGGTTTTACAAGCTGTTATAAATTCGGTAACAAGAAGAGAAGATTGGCAGGCATTCATCGTACTGTTTAACAATATTGTCGACGGCTTGAATTTTATAAAATAACTTCAAATTCAGGAACAGGAACAAAAGACAGGCACTGACCCAAAGACAGCAGTAAAATAGCGTTTGTTGTTGGGCGACGTTAGGAACGTTGGGCGCAGGTTGAAAGACGGACACAAGAGAGAGAAACAGACATGAGCGCACGTGTCTGCATCTCTCTAGTGTCCGTCTTTTTTTTGCGCCAAACCATCGTATCCCAACAGTCATGGAACCATACTCTTTAGCAGTATTGTCAACGCTAACCTTCTATTCCTGTTTCTGAATGTGTAGTTGTTTGTAAAGCGGAGTTTGTAATACATAAATGTATTCTACTGCATCAACCCACACAAGCAATTTGCAAAGAAAAAATGGAACAATTTATGCAACATGTTTTTTATGGTCTGCGTAACAGCAGACCATACACAGTAAAGATAAGTTGTTATGATAAGAAGCTACAGCACCTGCAATAATAAATATTGCATGAACATGTATCGTGATAAACATATTGGGTGACCCAAGTCAGCCAAGCTCAATCTAAAATGGACCGTAAAAATTGATGCCTGCACGTAGCAATCTAAACTTTTCTTCAAAGGTGTATTGCACACGCCGGTTTTTTCTTGCAAAATTAAAAAGCGTAGCTTCCTTTCTGTAAAAAATAAAGCCAAGGAACTTGCCAGGGTTCGACGGTGAACAGCGACGCAGACGATTAAGCTCGAGCTGCAGGAGCGCTGCTTTGCGCGCATATTAATAGATGGCGTCGCGAAAGCAGTGTCGGAAGGTGCAACACGACTAGCGAAAGAAAGCATACAACGCAGACGAAATCCGTTGACAACAAAAAACGCCGTAATCCTGCAGACACATTTTTTTTCCGCTTTATGTTTTGCTTTTATTGTCCGCATTTACTTAAACCAAAGGTACATCACAAAAGATTCTGTTCATTTTAATGAACCATGTTGGATGCGAAGCCCGTCTCGATAAGGAGGTAGAGCCATCTGTATCAATACATCGTGCCAAACGCGCCCCGCAACTCGACTTAGTCGTCTGCGTCGCCGCCCGCCATTGACACAGGCAAGTTTCTTAGCCCTATTTTTTACAGAAAGGAAGCTACGCTTTCTAATTTCGCAAGAAAAACCGACATGTGAAATAGACCTTTGACGAAAAGTTTAGATTGCTACGTGCAGGCGTCGATTTTTACGGTCCATTTTAGACCGAGCCTGGTGACTTGGGTCACCCTATAAACTGACATCTACAGAAAGAAGTCTTCAACTGTATCAAGTTGTATATAACCTCTGGCTAATTTTCTCAGCAGAAGACAAAAAATAAAATAAGGTAAAAATGCGTTAGAGGGAGAGGAGGCGAGAGCGGGCGGGGACGCCAGAGCACCAACTGGAATGATTAGTGGGTACACGTAAAGCTAGCTCGCTTTGTCTCTACTCACTCTTCGAACGCGAACGCCAGAGCGGCGTTCGGAGCTCGAGCGCGTTCGAAGAGGAATAGAGACGTAGAGAGCGCCTCCTCCTCTCCCTCAATTTCTACCCGCACGGTGATATACGAATATTCGAAATGCCTATCTGGACAAAGGTTACCGACGTCCGATGTCGCAGCGTCCTTCACGATAATAACAGCTAGACTTGCAACCGTGACTGCAGTCACATCATCAGCAATACCCACTGTCACAAAACGGTCATCCTCCACCACCTCACCTCAAGAGGCTGAGAAGTCACTAGAATAGACATAATCAAAACAAAAGAAAGACACGCGAAAGCACGAACTGTGGACCCGGACCCGATCCCCTCGCTGCTACGAATTTAAAAGGTACTTTCGCAGTTCTCGCAACACTCGATCGACCGAAAAATTGGTACCTCAGGGTTCCCTCTTTGCATTAACGTAGCGAGCTAAAAATAACGCATTCCGAGTGATCATCACCTGTTCGTCCGCCTAGCAGTGCAGCCGTTGGAACGGGCGATCCAAGCTCGGTGCCTAAACATCGCTGCTAAGGTCCTTTTCGCACACGCCCGGGGCTCAAATAGGGTCTGTCCGGGTTCAAACTCCGTCCAAGATCGTCCCAACGTCGGGGCTTACGGCTTCCGTAACGTTACTGGGTCGGGAAATACCTCGCATGCTGACGGCTTGAAGAGACTGGTGTGACGCGTGACGACGCATGACGTCACTATCGCCTGATTCCAAGTCACGTGGTTGCGACACATACCCAACAACAACAAAACGAAGCGGGCACGCGGGCAGGCAGGCATTTCAAAACAGACTTTCCCTTTCAAACGTCGCCACTACTGTCTCTTGGCTTTTGATAGTTCCTCTGTTCTTTGATGTATCACCTTACTAAAGGAAGGAACGGTGGTCGTCCTCCGCTTATGAGTTTTGTCGTCTCCTTTGGTTTTCGGCCCATGGTCATCTTGTAGGACTGCTAAGAACAAGGCTAGAAGTACTTCTTTTCTTGGCACGCGATCAGGTGTGCAGGAAATGTGATGTTGCATTAGACTTTCTTCCTCGCGCCTGTTCATTTCTCAATCACCGTTTATTTTATTTTGTTCATCACGTGGACGTGGAGGCCGACAACGGCCAGCTGGTTGGTTTCTCCTGGACCTCCGTTTTATTTTTATATCATGAAAGTCAATCGCTCCGAAACACAATATCTATTATATAAGTGAGAACGAGCGGGTTAGTCGTAAGACACAAAGATTCAAGGAGAAAACAGGAACATTTTGTTCTCTCTTTAAAGTTGACAACAAATGAAGACTGCGTCGACTGCGTGTTGCGAGAAACAACAGGCGTTATCTAAAGCACTGAATAATATTTTGTGTTATCAAGCGCAGTGCGTCTATGTTTGAAACCAACGAACTTGAGTTGTCTGAAACATGGATTTATCAGATTTATCAAAATGTAATATAATTAGATAACCATTATGTTCGTGTAATTCCGCGTACATTCCTTCGCAAAAGTTTGAAAATATTATACCAAAACCACAAGTTGAGAATCAAATTTAAAGAAACCGAAACTAACAATCGCCCAAAACAAGCTATCAATAAAATCCAATACAATCCAAATTACCAACCACGTGACATCTACGTCACCCGTCACGTGACTATTAATTTAAAGAAAATAAAGACACACAAAACAAGAAAAGGGAGAGTCGTGTGGTGAAAACATGGTGGCGGCGGCTGACTTGTGCTTCTCCCGCCGGTTCACTCCGTAGGAGGGGCCTCGCTTTCTCTTTCTTTTCCTTTCCTGCCGTGACCGCCGAGCGCGGGGGCAGTACGCTAACGACATGACAGGAATGGGCGCCTGGTCCCAAAGTCCCGTTGTTGGGCCGTGCCGCCGCCGCCGCCGTCGCGCTAGGCAGCACAGCCGCCCGAACCATCCGTCGCCTCTAGCTCCTCCGTCGATCATCTTTTGTCCGTGTTCAGCGGAACACCACAACCCTTTCCGCCGAAGCGAGTCACCGATATGGCGGGCAGAGGCAAGCCCCAGCCGGGCACGGCGCTGGGCTCCTACGAGGGCTTCGACAAACTCACAAAGCAGCACTCTCAAGGTAAGGCCTAGTTTCTCTTTATTTCGGACACGCTCTTCTCCTTGCCAAGCTTTCTCCTTCCCAGCTCGCGTCAACCGCTTCGTACAGATGATGGGCGATTAGAGAGCCGACGCTGGCCCGAAAAGCTAAAGTTCCGCGGTGAACGTCGCGTTTGATGGCTCGACAAGGAATCCGACGCGCGATCCCAAGTTTCGACTCGTCATTGTTGAATGGTAGGGGCACAGAAGTACCGTTGTGTTCTGTGTGTGCTTCGCGTGTTGGTCACCGCGCGGTCCGGTAACTGTACTGCCGTTGTTGTTGTTGTTGTGAAGTTCCCGCTGTTGGTTTGCGTCAGGTAAGAGCGTAGGATCCAACTCTCGTCGCTTCAAATGCTCTGGAAGTGTTTGTGATCTGTTAGTGGGCGCGGGGTTCAGTGTCTCCTCGAAGCGCGGTCGACTCCGCGTCTTTCGAATTGGATGGGTTTGTGGAATTTCGCTCAAGTTTGTCTCGATACGAGGTCAAAACTTTTGCGTCTAAGGCTGAATTGAGAGGTTTATCCGGGGGCGGTCGGAATATCCGTGTTGGGATAAGGTCGGGGGGGGGGGGGGGTTCATGCGGATACTGTTAAGAGTAATTAATCGAAACGTTCATGGTAAATTTAATCATGGTCATTCCTGATCTTATCTGCATGTGTGCAGGTGTCCACTGCTGATGGTGATTGTTGCGAGTTTTATTTTGAACACCTGGTTTCTACGGATTCATTGGGCAAAAGACTGAGGTTTGCGAGAGCTCTGACAGTAACCCAAAATCACCCACAATTTGAACTAAAACAGATATGAAAAGGAAGAACGGAGACTGGAAACCTTTCCCGTATCTTGCATCCGGATCCACTCGCGAGACTGGTCACATCATTCCGATCACGCACGGTTCCAAGCACCAATCAGCAAGCTTTAAACAGCCTAAAAAGTATCAAGCAGCATAAGCAATTGTTGCTTTGCTCAAGAACTATACTTTGTCTCACCATAAATTGGCAGACGGCAAAAACTACGCTTCCAGTCAGCTAATCAGCATGTTAAACGGAGACACGTGACTAGTTGCCCGCAGGGCCATCGCAGCTATAGGCGGGAGAGAGAGGGAACCGCTTGTAAGCCAAATTTCGAATGACACACTAATTTTCTAGGGAGACAAAAGTGATGTTTGAGACAGAAAAGATGGTCGGACGAGAGGGGAGTTCATTCTTCCCCTCTTCTCCAACTGCTTGCATTACGCTCTTGCTCCCGTACCTCTGGTAAGGTACTTGTTAAGACTGCTTGCGTCGAGCTTTTGCTACAGCGACACTTATGACAAGCCAATAGGGAAGCGCTGTGCAGCATGACGCAGTGCAGTCATGCTGCACCGTTGTCCTCTGTCGCTCCGATTGGCTTGAGGCGGCCGTAGTGTTCGCTTCTTTGCCGAGTGTACAGTGAAACTAAGCATAGTCGTATATGTGTTTCCAGGATGGTGTTTCCCGAGTCTGAGCATAGGTTCCACAGCAATAGTCTAGGTGCATCATAGACTGAGACTCCACATGACACTCGGAACTAATGTCTACTGGCGCAGAAATTGCGTTGTGTATCCGAATTTGTCGTCTGCTTAAAGGCCGGCGTACGCTTTGCGCTTTCCACTTTTTCTCACCTCCTCCTTTTCTATGTTCTTTCCACTTTTTACCTTGGCTCCCAACTTGGCTTCCCTCGCCGCTTAGTAGAGGGGGAGTGCTAGGAGGATTGTCTTCGCTGTAGAAGACCGTGGTTGTATGGCGGCCTTTAGGGGCAACACCGGTTCATTTTCAGTATTAAGAAAACAATTCTCTTTAGTAATACCGCCTACAAGAAGACCACACACCAAATATTTCAACCTATTTCCGCCTAAAGGTTAATGAAACTGGTAAACAAAGCTTGAGGTGGGCAAAATCGCCAAAATCTGCTAATCTGGCAGACAAAGCGACCAGCGCAGTGAATACCACTGTATCGGCACAACCCACTCCTGCGCAGCTACATCACGCTCAAGTGCCTCGGGAAAATTTGTTTGTTTTGTACTTGTTCCAGCAAAGCCTGCAGGTGGTGCTAGCAGCGCTTTCATCATTGGCCACGGGATTCGCGGAGTACACATGCACTTGTGTGCTCCCATGCTGGCATGTATCATCAGCCTTCAGCGTCCATCACGTGCAATAGAGCCCGTTCGCGACGTTGAGCACGGCATACTTCTACAAACCCGTTCGCGAATATTTATGTGTGGTTTACTGAACTTCACTTCCTACTAATATTTTTGTAACAAGCCCTTGGAAAAACTAGCCTTTTTCTGCACTAAAACGCAAGCTGTACGGCCACGACAGTGCAGACGTCGTCGGGTGTAGCAGACTACCGATCGTAGCAGACGACACTTCGCCCTCGGTGCCGAGCTACACTCGGGCGCCTGGTGCGTGACATCACGATTTGTACCATGTGGATATAGAGCATGTAGGTGATAACACAGGGGCAACAAGTTGCCGCCGCAGGCAAGGTTTTTGGTTTGTGGTGAGCTTGAAAGGCTCGTTCACAGAGCTGCGTCGACTAGTGTTACTAAGTAGCTGCACAGCGCTTCCCTATTGGCTCATTGTAAAAATCGCCATAGGCAACAGCTCGATGCAGGCAGTCTTAACAAGGCACAAGGGGTTGCATTCACACTTGAACGCAACCGTGTGAACGAGCCTTAAATGAAGATTGTGCGAGAAATGTCACATTCATTTGAAAGAAAATGACATAGAACCGTTTATTGCTACCTCTGGATATATAATCAACCATTAACCCAAGTTTCTTGGAATTGGCCGGAGTTGCCCCTTTCGAGCAGCAGAATTTGTTTTTTATTTCGTAAGTGAAATGTAAACAAAAATCACTGTATGGAGAATCTCCGGCAAGCAACAGGCCGTGTGCAGAAATTGATGAGCATTTTACCTAGACCAACTGCGTTCCTGAGGCCATGTCATTGATTACTGCCACCCCAGAAAACTAAAAAAGAGCCCGCACGTCAACTTTCCTTCGGAGGGTAGGGTGATCCACATGGCACCGTTTGCGTAAACCCAAATAGCGTCTCTTATGTGAAGATGAGGTTTGCACTCTAGTCACTGACAAGGTGAGGATGGCGGGAAGGAGCTCCTGTTGTCCCACCTCCAGCACAAGCTTCCTGCCTCCTTTCATCGTTTTATTCAGAAAACTCCCGCAGCACCTGGAAAGCATTATTGCAGGGGGCGAAAATAATGAAAAGAAAGTTTCAGCATTTGCTGCACAAACTATACACTCTTCTAAGGCATTCCAGTCTTCGACTGTCCTAACATAAAATTAATTTGTGCAGAGCTTCGTCGTTGTACAGCCTTTGCGTATCTTGTGCACATGATCATTCCTTTTGGATAAATAATTTGGTTTTAAGAGGTATTCTTAGCTATTCTTCACCGAAGATTCAGTGACCACCATTAAATCTTCGACAACGCTTCGTCGTTTCGTGCGCCTGGAGCACACGCGCGCACCCAGAGCGCGACGAAAGGCACAAAGCGCGTGCTGGAGGACGGGCGTTCCAAGGAGTTTCCCCGCTATTCTCATTCTGTCGGCGACCATGGGGTATTGAATGCTTCATGTGATCAGCCATCTATACTCGCTGAGAGGGCAAGAAGTGCAGGGCATGTATTTATTTTGCATGCCCTGCCCCCAGCACATGCTCGTTGCCTTCTCTCATGCTGTGGCTGCATTTGCACGCTTTAACCAGACACCAGAGTGTTATCAGAAGTAGGAAGCCAGTGGCGGGACGACGAAACTGCTTTGCATGTCGCGTGTTCGGATCAGGGCACTTCCTGCCTCTGTATGGGATTTTGTTTTCTCGGGAGTGCGGTGTCAGCACGTCGCTCTCTCTTTCTGTCTCCTGGCATCCGGCTAAAGCGGCGTTGGATTAAGGTTTACGTCCGTTTTCCCCGCCGCACAGAGGCACCCCAAGATGGAGCTGAGCAAGGCTGACCTGCTCAAGCTGCTGAGCGTGCTCGAAGGAGAACTGCAGGCCAGAGAAGTGGTCATCGCTGTTCTCAAGGTGAGTTCAGGCAACGGCACCCACAAGACAAGGTCCACGTCTTTAACCCTCAGACGTCGTCACCGGTAGATCCACGCGGCGCTGTCTAGCTCGCGTCGGCGTTGACGCTGAGACTGACGTTTCTACTGGTTTGCGGCGTCTCTCATTGAGCTTCAATGTGTCTGCCACTTGGAACGGGTCGGGAATCCACTAACGATGACGTTATGCGCGGGCGTTGTCTTCTAGGTGGTATAGTAGACCCGTTTCTGAAATGTGGTCTAGCAACTTTGATTGTTACCATCATCATCATCATGCCAGGTGGTGCGAGCTAACACCCGTTATGAGGGCACAGCCGTTAGCATACGTACATCCATTCTCGGTGTATGGCATCTGTGCCAAACTAATGGCAGCCTTCTTGAGGCTAACAAATAAGAAGTTAGAACATACTGCCAAGCGGAGGTCATATATATATATATATATCGTGCCTGTATGTTCGAGACGTTGGTAAATCACGACGCATGAGTAGTTAAATACGACCACCGAGTAAGAACTTACTTGGGTCTGTGGTCCAATCTATCTCGGAGCGCAAGTTTGGCTCTAAAGCCTTTTGTTGGCAGTAATTTAATTGAAGGACTTCTGGTTCACAACTTTTGTACTGGTCAGTTCTTGTGTTCACACATCGATACTGAATCAAATCGAGCAAAAATTTTGATGCGATCGAAGAACCAATTCTGATCAGCCATTGACACGCGAAAGTGCCGGTTCCCAACAAAATGCAGTTTCATGACCGCCATCAGTGTGTTGAAGGCGAAACTCGTACCTGCCAAGTCTCCCGTATAACCTGGCAGGCTCCCGAATTTTGACCATTTCGTACGGTTATACAGTTGACAGAGAAATCTTCCGGAAACGCAAATTAACACCCCTGCACTTAAACGGGGAGCTTTTGCCGTCACAACAGACCGCAGGAATGATAGCGATGCCAAGCTGTATCTCGCTAGCCCGAGCAGTGCAATACAAATGTAACGAAGTTGTTTTCTCGTAAAATCACTGTCAATATTTATTTATTTTAAACGCTCCCCCACCCCGGCTTAGAAAATCTCCCGGATTTGATTTCTCCGTACTCTGGAGTAATGGAAACTGCTTGTTAAGATTTATCGCTCACGCCCCTGTTGCTGTCATGGGCCCTCCCCTCGCGCAGGCGGAGCAGGTGAAGCAGCTGCTGTGCCCGCGCGGCAAGGGCGGGTGCGGTGGCCCCAACGGGGGTGGCTCGGGCGCCGACCCCTGGGCCTCTCTGCAGCGGGACGTGCTGAAGGCGTATGACGGACGTTTTGACGCCGCCTCGGTGCGGGCTCTGCACGGGCTGCAGCTCTGCCACCTGGAGCACCTGATCGCACTACACCGCAGGGTGCAGGGCCGCACCCGGGAGGACCTCAGGGCCCTCGAGCAGCGCTGCGCAAAGGTGGGCGCTCTGCTGGCACCGAGGGGGTGAAGACTGGAGCAGATTGCGGCAGATCGTAGACACTGACATCGGTGTTGGTGGTCTTGGGACAAATGAGAGAGCTACAGAGGGAGCGGAGAAAGAAAGCAGACGATGGGTTAGGCGCGTTCGTATTACCGTGACGAGTTCAAATTGCTTGAGTGCACACCAAATTCACCTATTTTTATGTGATGCGCAATGTCGGTGTTTCTTTGCAAAATAATGCTAGAAGACTGGGTACGTAGCTTACTGGAGACGTTTTGCTGCTGCTTTGCGTATATTAAGCGCGTCATCGGCGATATGGGCGCGTTGCGACCACCCACTCGGATTTTCGACGTCCGTGCGTTTGCCCTGCCGTTCTGAAGAGGCCGGAATGCATGCGACCTTTTTCTCTAGTTTATTATATTAACTCTACGCTTCCTGGCACCATACCCTCAGTCACGATCAGGCTAGAGAGTCGCATTCTTTACGGCCTTTGCTCTCGCTTAAAAGCAACGGGAGCTTTTCCGGCCGCGTAAGGGCGCGACCACGCCACCTCTTCCAGTACTGCCCGGACCACCCCGAACAACAGTTCCAACCGCCGTGGCTAAAACTGCGTCGACGTACTCGTATAAAATTGCCACTGTGCGTCGATTGAAATGCTTTTGGCTTACGATAAATCAATACTTGTTTGTGAAAATTTTGTTTATTAGAGGAAGAGGTGTTCTGCGTATGTCCCTGTAGGCAGGCGGCCTCGAAGCTGCGTAGATCTAGCTTGTCCGGAAATTCCTCCAGTTTGAACCCTGGAGTGAAGAGGCCGACGCAGCGAGATTGGGATGCCTCCTAGAAGGAGTGAAAGCTCCGTAGGAAGGGCGAGGTCGCAGCAACCCTCCCTCGCTGCGGTGGGAGGGTGCCTTTTCACTCTGGCCCACCGTGCCTCGGCGAGGTCCACCCGAGTCGGCGTCATTGCCATCCATATCTTTGTGGTTCGGCAAGATCGGGAAGGCGGCGCTAAATGCGAGAGAGTTTGCGTCACGGTCGTCGAGAATGTGGTTCCTCGCGCGTCCTCGCAGTTATGCCGCGAGCTGGACGAGGAGCGGGGCAAGCGTGTGAGGGACGCGGCCCAGGGGGACGACGTGACCTTCCTGCTGGAGAAGGAGCGGGAGCACCTGCGCCAGGAAATCGACTACGAGCGCCAGCAGAAGCGTCGGCTCGAGAAGGACCTCCAGCAGGTGAGGAGGCGCCCGCCGCCCACCCCACTCCCTCGCTGTAGTGCCCAGAATGCGTCTTTGAATGGTGTGTTCACTGCCCCATACCGGCCGTGCATTTAAAGTGTTCCCAAAGTGGCAACAAATGACGTCGCAGAAGCCAGGGTGTTGTGCTGTCGGACATCGGTATTCCGCTTTTGGGTGTGGAAGTTCTAGCGGCAAATTACACGAGTTAGAGGTCTGCACGGGCCGATATTTAGAAGCCCGGCCCAGCCCGCTGTCTCCTGAGCCCGTACCCGCCCGCGGCCCGCTACTTCATTTCCGGCAGCCGGCCCGGCCCGGCCCCACGCTAATTTTCACGGGCCCGTTGAGGCCCGCTCTGTTTCAGCCCAGTATGAATAGCCCACAAATTGTGCAGCATGGCAGCTTGCTTCTCACTGCTACACAAATGTTGATTACGGTAACCAATATATGTCAATGCTGTAAGCATTTTTTTTTTTGCTGCTTATTAGTTGGATTAATCTGCGGGCCAAGGCCGCACGTTTCATCGTCCTTTTCTGCGACAAAACCAGCGCAGAAAGAACAGAAAAAGAAATGACAAGCAGCAGTAAACAAAACCATGTGTCAAAGTTGAAAAAGAATGGAAGACGTCACGATGGGTTTGGACAAAAGATACAAAGCTCTAAATTGCCCACTCCCAGATGCGTATAACTAAAAAACAAAGTAAAAAAAATATTGCCGTCTTTTGCGGTGGTTCATGAGAAATTGTTTAGGAAAAGCACCCCTCGGTGGTACCTCTTCACCCATGTTCTGGATGCACACACTCGTACGTACAGATGGTTTACACCGGCGGTGGTGCGCATTGTGTAGGCGCGTGTGTGTGCATGTTGATGGGGAGAATCGATGGTACGATGGCGGTGCTGCCGGTGACGAAAAGGAATGCCACTGCTAGTGCTCTGGAAGAGTCATTCGCTGCACACATACTAAACCGCACAAGAACATATACATGCACACACACATGCTTTCAGCATTTGGGTCTCCTCCACTGTGGTCCCTCTACCAACCCCGGAGCAAGCTTCCAAAAACGTTGCTGCTACGTTAACATACCACGGGTCTGGTTTTGGTCATTGCGAGAGTGAGGTCGAATTTGCGGAGCAAGCGAAGATGGCATTGGTAGACGGTTCGTCTGCTACAAAGCACCATATGGAGAGGGAAATAAAGCAAGAAAATACCGCACGTCGTCTTTGCCAACGGACCATGCACTGCAGCGGCGAGCAAGGTTGGGCGCAGGGGCCGAAATTGCGACGGTCTGCTATTTCGCATTGGAAGCCATTGTGCAAACTTCAAGTGGTTCCGCTACCATGCACAAGCTTACATTGATCGGTCGATGGAGTACTAAGGACAAGTGCATCGGAGGCCATGAGACACTTGCTTGCTATTTGGGAGTTGGTGAGACATTCTCACCAATATTTTGCTCGATTTTGAACTCGCAAACCGGTCTAAAAATCTGTCGTTGGTTGATTAGGCGCATGCTGCGGTGCCACGCCCAATCAGCAACGTAGGACGCTCTTGCTCTCACCTTAACCAAAACCGGGCCCCAGGCCTTAAGCACACCAGCCGTTCCTCCCAACACACCGTAGTTTGGGGGAGGAACAAAGGGGCTCCATGACCGTTGTGTTTTATACTTGAAACATGGCTAGGTGGTGCAAATCGCCGCCAAATTCGAAGGTTCCAGCTGTACCCATCCGTCATGACTCAGGTGGGGGACTCGCTGGAGCTGGAGCGCAGCCGCCAGAAGCAGATGGTGCTGCTCCTGCTCGCAGAGCGCAAGCTGCCTATCCTTGAGCTCATCCAGGAGCGGCAACGCGGAGACCAGCTGCTCCAGGTCAGGGTGTGGCCATGGTCCGCAGATACGCCGTCTTAACTCTTTTTTTTCCACGTGCCGAACGCAGATTTCTAGGCCTCGTCGCTCATCACGAGGCGCGAGGTTGACCGACATATACAGGGGTGTGACTTCTGCGCCAATTACGCCATATTGATACATATCCAATTTTCTGCGCCTAGTTGCGCCAAAAGCGCGACATCGGTCAAAATTGCGCCAGACTGCGCCAGAACCAACTCAAAAACTAAAAAAAAAAAAGTTGCGGCGACGGTGTATTTAGCGTGAAAAGAGAGCTTGGTTGGCAACATTCAATCTCGTCCTAGTAAAGTATACGGCACGGGTACAGGCTGGCGCAAGCAACCGCCGGATTCGAAGATTTAAGCTGTAGTACCCTTCTTTACCTATGATACGTGGTCTTTCCCCGATTTTCCTACTACTTTACGCTGTCATTTGTGACTGCATGTTACCGGTGCGCTGTCACGCGGTCTCGCTGTCTGGCCGCAGCAGGTACGACGCCCAGGCTATCAAGATGAGCAACCTCCGTATTTCTTTCGTTTTGAGAGTAAATTTTTTCTTAAAAGTGCCATTGAGCGCTTCCATTGTGTAATTGTTCATTCGTGTCCGTAATCTTCTCGTCAAAATCGACGGCGCCGTCGCCTTGGGTACTTTCGGTTATCACACACGTGCTTCCAGTGCGTGAACAATCGAATGAATCGGTCACACATCCGTATTTAGCGTGCATGTGCTGCTCATAGTTTTTCGACCAATTCACTATTTACCTTGTGACTCCCTTTCGTGTGGAGTTTTTTCTATCTGCACGTGCTTTCTACGAGCTTCCGATCGATGTCTGGTTGACGGAAACCGTGCTTTCCTTTTCATGCTCTTGAATCACCGTTTAAAAAGTTTTACACTACAACTGTGCTTTGGCACCAGTTCCTATAAGCTTGAGGTACCTGATGCTTACCTAACTTTGCAGCAAGCCTGTGTTTCTTGTGCTCATCTATGCGCATTGGGCTCGCGTGTGCCTTTTTCGTTTTTTATATATGTATATTTTATCTCTGTGCGTATCGGCGCTGATGACTTAATTAAACCAAGGTGGTAAAAAATAACGATTAAAAAGGAAAAATGAGATTCATATGACTGAAATCAATTTTTTTTTTTATTTCAATTGCTGATAAGCTGCTTTAACATTTTCTGCTCCTAATCTGCTCCAAACTGTAGACTTTCGTGCTTCGAAGTTGCTCCAAAATGCCTAAACTGCTGCTCCAAAACGAGACTTTTGTACTCTTAAGCTGCTCCAAAATCCAGATTTTTCTGCTCCAAAAATTGCTCCAAAACCTGTTTCACCTGTCTCACCCCTGCATATAGTCTCCGTCTGCAACAACGAAGGAGCAACACCGCGAAACGAAAATCGCCTAAACAAAAATATCACAGTGGACTCCTTCTCAAACAGGAACTTGAAGGGACAAGAAAATTTGGTTCGATTTATCAGGAAGTTTCATTTAAACAAAGTACACAAAATTTGTGAATTATTACTTTATTTCAAAAGCTTAAGTTGTAGATAACATGGCCGACTAAACAAAACAAGGTTATTGGCCTCTTGTTAAAAGACACGTGCAAAGGAAAAAAACATTTTTTTAAAACAGGCTAGATGGAAAAAGAATATTATAAAACGAATTTACAACGAAGAAAAAACATTTAGAGCTATATTTACGAGCGCAAAACGAATTTGTAGCTGGCGCCCGCGGGAGCCGCTGCTGGCCACGTGGTAGGCCCGTGCCGCCTCCGCCGTACGGGTTCGTCTGCTTCGGGGCGCCGCCGCCGTCATGCTGACCGGCGCACAGGTCTATCACGTCTGCTTGCGCTTTTTCAGGAGCTTCCTTTGGGCTCTAAAAGGTACTTATTACATCTTAGTTTTTTTTGTTATACTTCAAACAAAGATTAATAAGTTACTTTCAGAGGCCATAGGAAGCTTCCGAAAGAGCGCAAGCACCACGTGGCAAATACGATCCAGTCACGTGATAAATAAGGGCCACATTTCCGCCGCACCCGCGAGCGCCAACTGCAAATTCGTATCGCGCCGTAAATATAGCTCTAAAAATTTTTCTTTTTCGTTGTAAATTTGTTTTATGTACTTCGTTTTCCCAACCACGATGTTTTAAAAAAATGTTTTTTCCTTTGCATGTGTCCTTTAAGTTTTAAAGTATATAATGTTGACAATGGGAGGCTGGAGAGGAACTCTGTGCACATCTCGTAAAGCATTGAACACAGCTAATGTTGCTAAAACAAAACAAGAAACATAAATGAGTTTGTATGGCATTGTTTGTTAAGCACTTTTCTCACAGCTCTGAGTGCATTGCTTAGCAGCTGGGCAGAAACTCTGTGCACCTGTTTTAAAGCATGGAACACACCTAATGTTGCTGGGTAGAAAAAAAGAGTCAATGACAGTTTGTTTGGCATTGTTCAGCGCTGCTTCACAAAGTAGGGAGTGCATTGCCGAGAGGCTGGCAGAAACTCTGTGCAACTGTGATATTCAAAGCAGCACTGCAACAGTGTGACGGCATCTCTCTGCTGCGCAGTCCGGCACTGAAATGGGCTCAGGATCGCACCCCATGTGCGTCATCACTTGACTGGTCTTCATTCCGAACTTCAGCAATCAGTTCCTCAAGGCTTTCCTCACGGCATGTTGCAGTGTTTGCATCCAGCATTTCATGGTCATCTCGCGTGAAAGAAGTGGATTGGATAACCTGACTGAAGAGGGTGTCAGCCTCAGCAGCGTCGTCTTCCTCGTCGGGAATGACCTCTTGCCTTGAGAAGCCTGCATGGTGGAAGCACCCTTGCACAGTTGACACTTTCACTTGTTCCCATGTGTGGGTTAGAATGTGAAGAACTGAGAGCAAGTCCACTCTGTAGACTTTTTTATTGTCCGCACAGAGGAGCATCCGCTGGAGGACTTGGCGGCTTTGGTCTATCGGTCGAATGACTGCTGTGGCGTTTGCTGGCAGGAACTCGAGGCAGATGGACTGTGAGTCCATCCACATGACCATGGTCAGGACAATTGTCCACAACATGCACCACCTTCCTGTTCTGCCGGGTATATCTTGCATCCCTTCTCCTGCAACCAGGTCTCGAAGATTGCCAGTGCAGTGATGTGATTGCTGCGCCAATTGCGCCAAACTGCGCCAAGGGGCTAACCCTGCTACATCCTGCTACATTTCGCCAAAATATGGGTAATCTGCGCCAAGCCTGCTCCAAACGACCAATTTAGGTCGCCTTTCAAAACCGAAACTAAACTGAGTACTGTAATTGAGCAGGTGTGTGATATGTGGCGCAAGCGGCCACCTGACAAAGTACCGTGCATCAATTGTCCACCCGGTCTTGCATGGTTTTCCCGGCATCTCGCGTTTCGCGCTCTCGTCTTGTGGGTCTCGTCTCTCGTCTCTTTTATATTTTCAGCAATAGACACGGATGTGTGCAGACGCTCCGACGCTAGCGTGCCGGGTACCAGCTATGCCGTCATGCTGTGAAACGAAACCATGTTTTTGCGCGGCAGGAGTTACTTTGTGAGCTGAAGCAACGGCCGTGGGAAAACTATATTCGGTCAGTGCCTTTCAGTGACCGTGGTCGCGCGACGTCGAATGTTGCCGTTCCCACATCACTGCAGATATGGTACTTTCTAAGATGAAACTAAGTACCACCGCATGTTCATTAACATTCCTGTTCTTGTTTAAATGATACGTTACTACAAAAATCCATCTTTAATTCAAAAACTGCTCTGTCAAAGTATTGTTTATCTAGATTCCTCTCGGTGGGCCTTCTTTTGAGAGGGACCTCGGTACGTGAAAAATCTGCTGTGAAAGAAAGTTGGTGAAAAGAAGTGAGCTAAAGCAAAGAAGGCAATGTCTGCAAGCTGAACCCGCACAGCACGCTTGCTTGTCTCGAGTTCAGTCGTTGCACAAAGTGCTCCAAGAACGTTTTGAGGCTGGCTCGCAATGTCTTGCATCGATGCACTCAGGTTCTTTATTTTTTGTGTGTTTAGCTTGTACCTTGTTTGCCGGCCTGGCAAGCACGCGCCACTGGACTGTTTTTGTCGCATGCTCGAAAGTTACGTTTTGTGTACAATTTTGGGGATAAGGTAGCGATGGAGCTGAGGAGCATGGTTTCAGTTTCGATCGGACAGCCGTTGTCTGCGCTCGCGTGACGAAGCATGCCCAACAGCAAGTCTGCCGAAGTTGGCCTCACGTGCATGCGAACATGATTGCGTGACTGAGGCACCAGCTGGGACGCTTGCAACTCATTGTTTTACGTTTGCTTACTTTTGACGAAAATCTGGCACGTCAGGAACCAGTAAAACGGTGGCAAGCGGTTTTTCGAAATTGCTTGGCAATGCCTACAGCACTGTACACTTGTGGGATGTCTGAGCAGTAAAAACAGAAGCAGCGAGTTCCGTCACAACACGTCACATCAGAACACAACACAACACAAAGTGCCCTTTGTTTGTACAGCCCTTAAAACAAATATTTTTATTTTCCTAAGAATATCTGCTCCAAAATCCACTTTTGCTGCTCCGAAACACTGTCTTGGCTGCTCCAAAAGCCGCTTTTGCTGCTCCAAAACACTGTTTTGGTTGCTCCAAAGGCCACATTTGCTGCTCCAAAACACTGTTTTGGTTGCTCCGAAACGTGCGCCAAAATGGCTTAGGCCAATCACATCACTGCCATGTCATCCAAGCTCTTTCCGTTGGCGCTGGTAAAGGACGGGTAGCTTAGATGTCTTTCTGAAGCAACGTGGGTGCTTTGATTTTCCCACAACCACCATCTTCAACTTTTCGCTACCGTCCATGTTGGCGCCTACTAGCACTGTAATACGCTCCTTGCTCCGTTTTCCTCCTGAGCAGGTTTCCCCTTTGTAAGCGAGGGTCTTGGTTGGGAGCGCTCTGTAAAACAATCCCATTTCATCAACGTTGAAGACGTCTCGTGGTTCGCAGCTTTCCAGAATTTCTTGCAGCCGTCCCTGTTGCCAGTGGCTACAGACATCTCTATCGACTGCCGCACTTTCTCCGGGATCAGTCTTGTGATGAATTCCTCTGGTAGATCTGGAGCGCTTTCCAAAATCCGCGAAGGAGGCGAAATTCCGCTCCGTGGGACGCGCTCCAAATCGACGAGGGAAGATAAACTCGCATTTTGGAGCGAGCTCCCGACCTCCCCCGCTTCCCCCTCCACCATTCCAAATGGCCGCTGCTCGAACTTGACAAGCCCACGAATGCCTCAGCCGACTGATCTTTCCAACGCGGAAATAACACGCGACACAGGCCGGGCGAAATTATACGTACCACGGCGCCCATGTCGCAAATAACGAAGACGTCCGCGTTCGGCGTTGTCACATACCTTTCGAGGCCGCCTCGAAGCGGCGGGGCACGGACAGCAATTGCCAGCGGTGGAGTTCCAGATTTCTGGTACGACTTTAATAAACACATAGTACCGTGCCAGTGATTAGCACGGTCGTTGCCTAATCTCTTCTTGCTATTGCACGGGAGAACGCCGGCGGAATGCAGTGTAGAAAGGAAAAGAATCATTGGCTGCAGAAAGAACAGGTTTAACCTTGCGTCTGCCTCCGGCTTTTCTGTCGTTCTTTTTCTCATTCTTCCTCTCACGATCACAGATGTCAGCGCCTATGGTTTATCACGCTCTACATGTCCCGGCTTTGTATCCCTGATCTATGCGACGTAGAAGCATTCGAGCCGTCACAATCCTGCGTAAACAATCGACGCACTCAAACAGATCCAACTCGACGGACCCGACCGTGGCCCCACCGGCCCGCCGACCCCGCCCGCCAACCGTGCCGCACATGCACACTGCCGAGGAAATGACGTGGATCGCTCTGTACTTCCGGAAAGATCTCATGAAATCCCGGCAGAGCAAGTTCGGCGGGGTTTGAGGCGCTCCGTGAGCGGGCGCTGCTAGAGATCTGCGAGCGGAAGATGACCAGCTCGAGGCAGATCTGCGAGCGGAATATGCGCGTTCTCCACATGGAGCGCTTTTGGAGCGCTGCAGATCTGCGAGCGCAATTCACCAAGACCATGCCGCTTTTGAAATGACTCAGCCAACCGTCGCTTGCCCTGAAGTTTTCGATTCCCATTTGAGAGGAAATCTCTCTGGCCTTCTCCTCCAAGAGGGGTCCGTTGACCAGCAAATTGGCACTGCGTGCACGCTTGAACCAGAGTAGAAGCACATCCTCAATTTCACTGTACGCCATCGTCCGCATTTCGCATACGGTCCGTCATGAAGCTCCCAAGCTTGACGGGCGTCTTCCATCTTTCCTTTGTTCTTCAATATCCTCGACAGCGTGGACTTGGGGATCCCAAATTTCTTGGCGATTTCAGTCTTTGTAAGTTGATTGCGATCGAGTTCTTGAATTATCTTGACTTTCTTTGCGAGCAAAAGTGTGTTGTGCTGTCGTTTCTTGGCGGTTTCCATTGCGAATTTACGATTAGCGCGATTAGATATGGCAACGTCGTTTATGCGGGAACATGTGCTATCGTTGGATTAACTTGGCTAGGCTATGGTGGCTTGGCTATTGCTCTTTTTCATAGTTGTCAGACTGCCACGGCTATTTCCGACGTTTATAGTTTTCATTCAGTTTAGTTTCATTTAACCGAAGCTAGAAAAAAATTTTCCGATTAGCTGAACATTTTTATCATTAAATACATTAGAGACCAACCAGAGGTGCCTACATGGTTTCGTTTATGCATATTGTTCGTTTAACTGAGTTTCGTTTAATGGGAGTCCACTGTACCTGCCATTGAAAGCGACGGCACAAGATGAAACATTGTTCTTATTGATTGCTCACACATGCCGCTACACATAAAAAAAAAGAATGACAGCCCAGTTGAGAGAAACGGACAGCAAACCAAACCTGAAACCACACGGGAACGTGCCCAAATATGCTCTATTTCACACACATGCAACTGCTTACAACCGGAGCGCGTCACTACCATTTGTGATCTCTTACGATGAGAGAACATACTGCCGACATCTACAGGTGGCCGTGGAGCACTCGCAATTTCCGTATATTTTTGCTGTTTTCTTCGCTCGTCCTTTCACTATTGGCTCGGAAAACGTTTGACAACGTTATAAACGACCGTTTCTCGTGGTGGGACATACATTTGATCCCGTAAAGACTGCAAAACCTTTGCTTCAGTGGAATACAGTTTCAGGTCCACCTCATAGATGGTGCCAGCGTGTTTAAAGGGACAATGAAGGCAATTTCAGACATCTTTTTGGCGATTGAACTGGGTTCCAGGCACGTCTCAGGCCACGTTGCCCAAATTTCAGCCGAAACCGGCGCTTGTGTGCCGCGCAAATCAATTAAACAGTCGCGATAATAATCGTACCGGGATCGACTGGGGCGACGCCTTGAGAGTTGCGGGAGAAGCCAGGAGAAGCGGAGCTCACGTGACCGATGCGGGGCCAAGAAGCGCTGACGTCGCAAGAGAACGCGTCAGCGATTGGTCGAAACGAGAAACGTGCCCTCGGTCACGTTTTGGTTCGCGATTTTAAGGGAATACTGTTCTAATTTCCGCTGAAATAACCATGAAAAGTATAAATCGGACCGGAAATGATTACTAAACCGTAAATAAAGCAGCATAATTGTTTTTTTCTTTGCTACGCTGGACGCGTAAACAGCAGCGAGCAACTATGGGCAAACAAAATAAAATAAAAAAAAGAACACGGTACTCGAAGGATTCTGCAAAATGGTAGCTGTACTGTAGATGAGTGTTCTAACGGTCGAATGAAGACCAGTATTCGTTCGGGCGATTCTACTTTTCACGTGTGGGTTGCTGTTCGTGTTCTTTGACGACGAAGAGGACGTCTCGCGGAGGAACCGGATCCCAGAACGACCGGATCGCTGCCGCTTCCCCTCGGCATCTCACTCGCATCGGTCCTTCAGCACGCGGGCCGCTCGTTGCCGGCTGGGCGGTCTCCGTCGGGTGGTGGCAGAGGCCGCCACACACATACTCCCGTTTCGTTGGTGTTCGGTCACTGAACGGAAGCTCGAACTCGCTCGCGAGAGCGACATTGCCGTCCATGTTGACAGATTCGGCGAAACGACCGCGCCACCGCGCTGCTATAGCCCACTGCGGTAATCGAGTCTCGATCTCCTAAATACTACCGATACCGACTATTCACACTTGACGTCACGCCCTACGTCACCTCCGTTTTCAAAGGCTCAGAAACGAGAATGGAGATTGTTCAGTTTCGGTTTCTTTACTTCTTTCGTGAGGCACAAAAATATGCGTCACAAATGTCTACAAAAAATTGGGCACCATGCTATGTTCCCAAGAAGCATAAAAACACCATTTAAAAAAATTAAATAAAATCGTCTTCATTGTCCCTTTAAAAAGTAATAGTGCCGAAAGCACAGACAAGGACGAAGAAGTGAACGAACACAAGGCGCTCGTTCACTTCTTTCATTTCTTCGTCCTTGTCTGTGTTTGTCATAATTACCTTTAAAGACTGTGAACCAACTAGCCCCACCTAACCACTGTGCCAGCATGTTCTCTTATCGTAAGATATCGCAAAGGGTTGTAGTACACTCTATCAAGTAAGCGGTTGCAAGCATACAGACTAGCCATTACTGGACTGGTAACGTTGGTGGTTTCCGCAGCGAGCTGGACAAGAATAACGATAATAAGCCCTGGAGAAGGGGACAAGGGGGGCAAAGGACAAACAGAAATCTCGAAACAGAACTAAGTGACTGGTGCGCGACTAAAAATATCCACCTGGTCCTGGTGTCGAACCAAAGACCTCTCCATTTCCAGTGGAGCACTCTACCAGCTGAGCTAACCAGGAGAAAGACGTCAAGAGAGCAAGCGGGTTTTAACAGCTGGCACCAGTCTAACATCAACAAGGGTGAACGGCCTGCATTTTAAGCGCAGTTCGCACACTTGCAACCGAGTACAACCAAGAGAGGCAGGACCGGTTTTTAAGCCTCTTGCAACGGTGTACAACCTGCTCCGCAGCAGCTCATCCAATCCTCCGCCGTTGCTAAAAGCATAAAAACCGGTCTTGTCTCTCTCGGTCATACTCAATTGCAAGTGTGTGAACAGGCGCTTTAAGGTTATGATGATAATGCAATTAATGCAAAGGTGCAAGCAAGCTGGAGAAAAGAATAACGATAATGCAAAGGTGAACTCCTCTGGAAATGGAGAGGTCCCGGTTCGATACCAGGACCAGGCAGATTTTTTCCAGTCACGCACCAGTCACCTAGTTGTGTTTGGAGATTTGTGTTTGTCCTTTGTCCTCCTTGTTTTCCACGTGCCATTAAAAAACCTCTGAGGCGTTAAAATGGCATGTCAGGACATCATAAAAAAATTGTTTCACTATAGAGTTGCGTAGTTTTTTTTTTTATAAGAAATAGAAATACGAGGCCCAATTCAAAGTTCCCGCCGTGCACTGTGACGTAACAGTGTACCGCAAGGTGTCGGGGCGGTCAGAAGGTAGGCATCGCCGGAAGTCACGTGAGTTGTATCCCTCCTCGTGCTTACCGCGAGCGCGTGTAATATTTTTCTTAAATATTTTTGTTATTCTCCGCACCTCCACGAGCGATCGAAGCAGACAAGGTTTCTTTTATTTGCCTTTCATCGCTTAATGTTGCTGTAAAGGTAGAAGAAGCGGAGTCAGTGAATTGACGGGATCAACTACAATGCCTAGAAGGTGCTGTGTGAGGTACTGTCCCGGTATTTCAGCAACTGAAGAAGAGATCACACTGCATGCATTTCCGAGAGACATACATCGGCCGCATGTGCACCTCGTAAACAAGTTCTACTCATGTTCTAGACAAAATACGTACTTTGTGCTCGACGTTTACTTGTACTTGGTACACAAACCAGTTCGTATTCTTTAGACGGCAGGCATCTTTAGCCTAAAGAGTATCCGATGATTCAACAACCTCGGTGTCTGAACCTTCAGCAATGCGATCGGGCGTGTCGTATGCTAGCAATCCTAATTTCTGCGAGCGTTCTAAACATTTTTTTTTCAAAACTTGATAGCTTGTTTTGCGCCCAGTATAGCTCTGTATTATCGGACTGACGGCATGCACTCGTACACTGGCTTGTACTCGCAACGCTTTCATCATTGACCTCCATCACGTCGATCCACTGACTCTTCGTCCTCAAATTTTACAGCACGCAAACTAACCAACGGTGCAGCGGTAAAGAGCTAGTGGAACTGAAACTTCGTTTTCTACAATCGCTCGTACAAAAAGCAGAGTAAAAAAAAAAAAAAAAATCTTAGTGCACGGTTGCGGAGAGCACGAGGAGTGAAACTCACGTGACTTCCGGTGAACCCACGTTTAGTGACGTAGGTCGATGCCTCCCTTCTGACCGCCCCGACACCTTGCGGTACACTGTTACGTCACAGTGCACGGCGGGAACTTTGAATTGGGCCTCGTATTTCTATTTTTTATAAAAAAACTGTGCAACTCTATAGTGAAACAATTTTTTTGTAATGTCCTGATATGCCATTTCAACGCCTAGCATGAAAAAAAAGTTTTTTTTTTTTTGCCGTGTCGGAGGCGTTTTAACACATCCGAAACTGACGGCTGTTCTTGCGGTGCCCCCAGAGCCTGCAGGAAGAGAAGGCTCGCTCCGCGGACATGGTGGAGGGACTGGAGGAGGAGAGCAAGCGCTCGCTCCAGATGGAAGAGGAGATGGAGCGGCAGGCCGCGGATTTTGAGCTGGAACGGGAGCGCTTCCAGGCGCAGGTTTGTCCGCCCGTCGATCCTCGGCCTTTCTCTCTTTCCGTTCTCTCGCATGGTGGGTGGCACCTTCTGGGAGTTTGCACGGCCCTCAGTCACGTGTATTGAAGTTTATGCACACGTTACCGATTGTGTTGCACTCGTGTCTGAAACGCGTCTGTGACTGGTGTGTTTAGTGTTCTATTCCGTCCACGCATCAAAAGTGGTCCCAGGGTGGCAACAAATGACAAGTCACCAAAGCCAGAGCTGTCGAGCAGTTGGATGTCGCAATCCTGTGTTGACGCACGGTACTATGCGGCAGCACCTCGACCTCACGCTCACTCGTCTAAGTGGCCCTACTCTGCCTTTGTTTATTCGGAGCTCGTAACTTGTTTTCGTGGTCGTCAAATACGGAGTTCGTTAGTAATTTTTAGATCTCGGTGTTCGCCACGAAGTGCGAGGTGGAACGACACGGATTCGCCATTCCATAGCTACGAAGAAGTGTACCGAAACAAAAGTCACCTATACAAAACAAAAAAAAATTCTGTACCACCAAAAAATGAGTTTTCAAGATACAACATTGTTTTCATCACTTGCTAGTATGTGCTGCTACACATAAAAAAAAAATTAAAAAAAAATTACAGCTTAGTTGAGAGGGGCAGGGAGCTGAAACCATGCGGGAATGCACCTGAGTGTATACTCTGGCGTGGCACTTAAAGAGTTAAGCAGACAGTGACGATACCTTCCATTAGAACGAAACTCTGCTTTAAAATATACTTTTGTTTTTTTCCTCTTCCAGCTGGGAGAACTGAAGGCCCTCAACGCCCAGCAGCAGGCGGAGCTGGATCGGCTCCGCCTGGAGGCAGAGCGTGCCGCGGCGGCGGCCCCGCCCCTCCCGACGCCGCCCCTGGGTGAAGGGGTGCGCAGCGCCACAGTGGTGACCCCTGCCAGCGCCCCACCCCCTCGGTCCGAGCCGCCGTGCCCGCCCCAACCCCGCCCAGGGGCGTGGCCGTGGGACCCCGGGCCCCGCCCCTCAAGGTGGTGGGCCCGCCCCCGCCTGCCCCCGGTGCTCCGCCCCCAACACCGCAGGTGAGCGAGAGCGTGTGTCTGTCGAGCTACGGTCCTTGAGTTGCCCCGCCTTCGGCGCGAGCTCCCTACCTTCGACAACGCACGTGCTGGGGGCCAGGCATTCAAAAGACGCGTCCTGCCATTCTATGTCAGTGGCTATAGGCCATTCCAGTAGGAAGAGCGGAGAGAAAAAAATGCCCTCCCCCTCACCCCGTGCGACGTCTGCTCCTCCTAGTGGGCTGTACCCAACATTTGGCTGGTGTGACGACTCCATTTAAAGTCTCGTCATTTTGGAAATTTCAAGTGCAAATGTGCGGATTTCAATAATTAAGTTTCGTGTAATGTCATACCCAATGAAAATACTAACCGGGTCCAATTGTGCTGTTACCTACCGTTGCAAATAAAGAAAGAAATGCGTAAACTATGTGACAGTGGTTGGTCTGTCCTCACTGGCGAAAAGTAAATAGGGTCGCTGTAGCTTTTTTACTATATAAAGTTTGTACTGGTGTAGGCCTTTAGCGGCAGTGAATGGGGAGTCCGGAATAAATAAATAAAAACGTGCTCTCCCAACGCAATAGGCGCAATGATCGAGGGTAGTTCTGCCGGCTGACACCACTGCTATTAAAGTAACGGAAGAAAGATACACTAGCTGATCATTTGCTGAAATAAAACAACAGAGCACTATAGGCTGATTTAGAGTAGCCATGCATATTCTGGGAACGCGAAGCACTTCACAACGGCAGCCGTGAACGAGAGTTCGATGTTTGGTACAGCCCAAAGATAGAGAACGGCTACCTCCCGGTTTGTCATCTGCTAGCGGAGTCTGGTGCGTGCCCTCTCCCTCGTTTTACCCCGCCTCTGCGTGTGGAGAGGGCGTTGCGGTCTAACAAAATGGCGCCACCCTGAGAGCACTTACTGGAAGGGCCTATAGCACGCACTTAAGGCTGTCGTGCCGACTGTGTCCTCATTCGTGGCCCTGCGAATTCTGCCTTGTGACGTCCTCGTTTGTGGTCTCTCAACGTCCGCCTCACGATAGTGCCAGTGTGTTCTCTTGTAAGCAGCTACAGACGTCCGCGACGCAGTCAGTCGCACTCAATTGCAAGTGCGCGATCCAGCCTTAAGCGTTGAGATTTGGTGCCGCCTCGTACCATTCCGAAGCAAAAAAGTTACAAAGTGCCGATGTCGTATTCGCACTAATAGTTGCTACGTCTGACTTACCTGCACCAGCTGCACTAAGGGCACACCGTCGTTTTCGATTTACAGGTGCAGTCTATATTAGAACTCGTGCAGCAAGTACACCGCCTTGCATTTTCATGCACTGCGCTGCACTTCCTGCACCGCTGTAGGCTAGTGCAGGTAAATCGAACGAGCTCAGTGTCGTGCAGTGTACCCCCTCGACAGCTGTAAGCCGAAACACCTGATCCGGCCTCTTTCTGCGTCTGCGGTCACCGCAATCTTTATTATCGTTTGAGTCGTCAAATAGTTTGGAGTATGGAACCTGAACTTTGCAATCCATGCCTAGTTCGGGCCACAGCTCTCTCAAAAACTGGCAGGCGCACCAAAGAAGCACGAAGGACTCTCTCGGCTCATGTTGCCCGCGGGGGTACCTGCTCTTGCAACGGTTACGTGGACGGTCGGCGTGTGACAAGTCGCCGTCGCAGGTGCCCCCAAGCCGGCCCCCGACCGGACCCCACCCAAGAAGGCGGGGCCTCCGCCGGTGGGCGGGGCCTCCCCGCGCCCGACCCCGCCCCCTGTGCCCCCCAACAAGCCAGTGCTGCAGCGCAAGGACCTGGGGCCCAAGCCCCCCGTGCCGCCGCGCAGCACTCCAGAGGTGGGTGTGCCGCCCCGGGCCGCGCCCCCTCCGGCTCTCGACCTGTTCGGTCCAGAGCTGGCGGACTTCCAGAGCCTGCTGGTTTCCATGGCGACGGATAGGTCCGGCCGACTGCGGAGCGGCGCACCCTGACTTGCGCTCCGGATGCGTGCGTTTGTGTGTGCACTTTGTGTCTCGCCGTGCACGAGGGGTGCCTGGATGTTGTGCCCGCGACGAGTCGTCGGCATCTTGGGTTTCATCACTGCCGCGTTGCTCACCGTCGCGTCGCTCACCATCGCGTCACTCACAACCCGTCGTCTGCACGCCTTGGGAGCGAGGTGGAGACGTCAAGTCGCCTCTCCGCACCGCCCCGAAGCGCGTCTGCTATGCCTCACGGCGGCAGCATGCGGCGCAGGTTCTTTGTGTTGGCCGACCGGCGTGGTGTCTTTGGGTCATTTGTTGCCACCGAGGTGGCGCATGTTGTTGGTACTGCCAGCTCGGTAGTTTTACATTCGTGCCTGCACGTGTTGTTGTTAACGTGGTGTGCCCTGCTTGTCTGAATTGCTTTTATTCATTCCTTGTGAACGAAAGTGCCTGTGGCAGACGAAGAAAGCACGACATCTGCTCTATTTCATTTTCTGGTTGCATGTTTTGTGCACTTAAAGGTTAACCCTAACCTGCACTGCATGCTGGCAAGTTCTCGCACCCTTTTCTACCTTTTGCGAGTTTTACTGGAGTAGTGTTGGTTTCGTCTGGCTCTTCTGTTTTTAGTCGGTAGAATTATTCTTTTTTTTGTTGTTGTTTGTGGCAGCTTACCAATCTTTTGGTTAGCACTGAGACGAAGGGCGAAACTTGTCCCTTTTCACACGCACAAGATCACAAATTGCTCTCGGTCGTTGAAGTTGATTTTTATTGGCCCCGGCAGCAAATACAAGCCGGACATTGCATTGTGCGGATAAACTTGCGAGTAATGGTTGACCGATTTGCCGAAAGTCGTTCCCATTCTCAACCCTTAGTCTGTACCGTAAAATTCCGAGCAAACGCCCCCCCGGCACGCAAGTCAAAATTGCCTGCAAAGTGGGGGGGGGGGCGCTATCCCGGAACGGCACCAAAATTCAAAATGGCGACGACAAAATTTTTCCGCCAGAAAAAGAAAAAAAGCGCAGTGCACACAGATTTAACATTTTATTTATCTCTGAGAACAGACTTTATTAGGCCAAAGATTTGTCACTGCTATGTTAATCACTTTCAAAACCATCAAAAGACTCCTCAGAGTCGGCCGCAAGAAAAAGTTCGCAGCATTCCGCGATGTTTCCCAACTGCATGCCGTTGGCTATTTTGACAGCTTCTTCAGAAAGAAGCCGGTTGCTAATGGCTCATTCTGCACTTCTTTCGCGCTCCAGGTATTAAAAGAGCGCGTCGTTCACGTATTCACTGAACACCGGCGCGTTGTTACTTAGCTTTCGTCGAACTTTGGCTTTCCCGTAGTTTGACTGTAGCAAATTGTCAAAATTCTTGTCCCATTCCCGTATCCGGTCGAGCTTGATGTGTCGAGACGTCTGGTGTACGTCTTTCCCGTTTTCACAATGCCATTGGACGACCTCGATTTCCTTTGCCACTGTGTAAGAATGCATAGCCGACCTGACACCCCCAAAACAAAGCGACAATGGCGCGTAGTGACCGGGCTGATCGGGCTGCAAAGTAGGATTGGATTGGATTGAATTCTTGGACTGAACTTCACAGGCCAGTGTTGCCTGGGCGCGGTCAGCGCGGTGCGTGATACGGGTGCGGAGCGGGGAGGGGGCGCTTGCCCGGAACGGCGCGGAAATGTGAAATTAGCGGTGAAGTTGGGGGGGGCTCTTGCACGGGTGGGGGCGCTTGCTCGGAATTTTACGGTAGGTGTTCAGCATTCCGGTTTGCATCAAATTTGGAGGAGGCCACAATGTAGAATTGTTTTTGTGAGGGCTGCTTGCATGCGCAACTTGTACAGCTAACATTGTTCCTGTGATTGTCATAAATATAAGAAGCGTACCACCCTGACCTGCATTTTAGGGTGCAAGGTTAGCTTGTACTTGCCCGAGCAGCTAGCTCAACTTGTGATAGTCACTAGACAAAACCTCAAACGGGCAGTGCTGTGGTCTGGTGAATGCACGTTGTGGGTAGCTCTCATATGTATACAGGCAGTCTAAGACAGGATCCCATTAGTGGACAGGCAAACTTTACTTTGTAAACTTGTTCAAGATTGTTTCGTCTAGTTTGAAGACAGCCTTAAATATTTTTTATTATTGGCCCCCAGTCTGTCATAGTGTGTCCTTGGGCTGACTTTAATCGTAAGTAGAGACAACCCACCTGCAACGACTGGAGATCACATTCCCATTGTCAAAGGAGGTCAGGGGATTTCTGATACACTTTCTCTACACTACCACGAAAGGATGGGAGCAGGAATCGGAGGCTTCAAAGGCGCAAGCTTTTAAACTGCTGGCAGCTGGCAGCCTGCCGAAATCCCGCTTTCGGGGCAGCATGCTTGGCGCCAAGTACCTGACCTTAATTTTGCTTCCCTCTCTCTTTCCCCCTCCCCCTTTCTGTACCCTCTCCTCCTCATATTCCCTCTTTCCCTTTACAGGGTGGTGTGCAAAGGTGATAGAGACACGGACCTTTTGTTGTCAGATCTGAGGAACGGAAGTGGAGAGTGTGTGCTCGCGCGCGGTGCGGATGATGTTTGGCAAAGCGCTTCCATCGGAACAATTCTTTTACACGTGTCGTTCGCGTGTCGGCTCAAAGAGGTTTCAAACGTCGCGAGGATCGCGATTGACGGATGTCGTCTCAAGCCGGAAGCGATCCGCGGTTCCACGTGCAGACGACTGAAGTTTGGTTTCCATCGATCGCTTGCGCGACACGGAGAAGCGTTTGACTTTGCACCACGGAAAATGTTTTTAGGCAGCACTCAAAAATGGTTAACAGGTCCGACATGTCCCATCTTCTTTACATCAGACCATGGTAACTCTCATTGGAGCCTTTGAGCGGTTCCGCGCAATTCACGAGGCGGTACGCAGCTCCCAAGTCCACTTGCGAAAGATGTTGCTTACGTTTCGGCCGCCGAGGCCAGAGACGGAAACTTGCGACAGAGACACCCCATTACGTTGATCGGCGTCTCGAGCAACATTGTGCCGCGGTTTCATTTGCAGTGTCATGCTCCTAATGTTTGTTTTTTTAATATAATTTTTAAGGAGACATATCCACAGGAGTGTTGTACATACCTCGGCAACCTTTGTATTGTACAGAAGTAACCGCGTCCTTGTGCGCGCGGCATCTGATAGCCTAGTCGTAGACGGAGCCCCTCGAAACGGGATGCCGCTGGTCTGGCTCGGGTCGCTGCCATTTTGTGCAACAACTTTTGCCTGAGCGCTTTTTTTTTTTCTTTTTCGACCCACCGAAAAACTTTTGTCTCTTTGTCGCACTTTTCGTCGCGTTGAATTAAGTTAAACCCAACATCCGTTTTTAACAAGCCTCTTTCTAATGCTTTTTTTTTTTTAAGCTGTTTTAGTTTTGGGTGCACGATTTTGAAGGAATTTGCAGGTTCTTATTCCAATGCCCGAGAGTGGAGAACCTGGGAGGTTTCTGGATTTCAAAATGATGTCTTTGTCCTTCGCGGCATCTCAAATTGCCACTTCCTTAATGCCGCACTGCAACCTCCTTTTTTTTTTTTTTTTTTTATTAGCTGCTTTGCGAGAATGGGTTAAGATTATAGGGTGGCATGGGGTAGTGCGAGTTGACCTGTCTTGCGGTTGCTGCAAGAAGTGAGGTGTACTTAGGCTCTGGGTGAGAAAGCTTGTGGTTGAGTCCGACTCCAGGCTTTTTTTTTTTTAATCTCTTCGGCGCCTTTGCGCATTCTTTGCCTCTAAGATTGTCTCGCACCACGAGGCTCATCGGTCCAAGAGCTCGTCCGAGAGTGCACCGCTAGAGAATACCTCTCTCGACCAAAAATCCAGGTTAATCGTACTTACGAATGTGCCAAAAAAACCATCCGTGTCGCGAAATGCTGACCGTTCCGTACCAAAACGACACGGACGGTCACTGAAGTCCCGCGTCATCCGAAGCCCCATGAGTGCACCGCCGTCGAGGGAAGTCTTCCACGGACACTTCGTCGGTTTGCCGTCGTAAATCCCGACGAGCGACACACCAGGACCCTGCAGCACCACCGACGCAAACTTTTCGGAAAAAGGCATACGATTTATTTCGGCGCTTTTGGGTACCGAACGTTCTGCACGGGTGGCGCGAAGCGCGTTTTAGAGTTGTCTGGTCACAACCGTCGTCCCGTACAAGTCGCCGGACGGCGAAGACTCTGAAGTGCCGGGGTCATTATGCATTGTCGCCGTCTGTGAAGTCGGCGTGAATCAAGAGAGCCAGTGTTGGGGGTCGTTACGCCGACAAACGTACCGCACATTTCGCCGCGTGTCGTAGGTTTGTGTGCCGTGTAGAAGCCTCGCCATGCGTTTCGTCCCTGCACACTCTTAAAACCAGCGCTAGTCAAAGCCCGGGGCCCGTGAGGCGTCGACGCGGTTTGCCCTGCTCTCATCGTCACTGTGCTCTTCTTGAGATTTTTATTTGTGCACTCCCGCTGTCGCCGGATAGGGGCAGGGTACGCACCTGCGTCGGGCGTGGACAAAAGCGACTGCCTCTCGCGAGTGCGACAAACGCATCGCAGCTCAGCGACACTTGGTGCAAATGTACGGCAAAAGCTCACGCCGTCGCGAGCTCAATTCAAACTTCTCTTGGTTTTGAGTGTTGTACAAGCATGCATTTAAGTTATCATCATTGCGTTATGTGCATTAAGATGCCCAGGTTAGCAGTTGTACCGCACTGGCTGAATTTTCCTTTTATGGCAGTGATATCAGATTCCTTTTTGAGACTTAGTGCAACACATAGCACTTTTTCATGATCATGCAGCAATTGCTACGTTATCTCGTTGATTGGGAGGGTTGCTACAACCATTTGTTGTTACTGGAGTCACTGCGGTGGCCATCACGTGTACACTATGGTTTAGCTAGGTTCACCGAAAAATGGCCGCCTCTCGCTCGGTGCCGTCACTACCCCTGTCCGGAGGCTCTGGTTGCTCGTCTTGCATTGTAGGAGATCATTGCCGCAGTTTATTTTTTCAATTGCATTTTATTTGTGCTGTTTCGTTTGTGATGCCGAGTGTTAACGAGAACAAAGAATAGATATGTGCCATATCAGCCGAGCTCTTCTTTTCTTTACTTGCTGTTCATGTTGCTGATAGCAATAAAAACGACACATCCCAACTCTCGAGTCCTCTTTTCACCTACTGAATGGCTTGTATATTGTTTCATTACAGTTGTGATTACCTTTGCACACAAGGTAATTTGTTTCGGTTACGCGTTACTTTGTGAAAATAGGTCAATCGCTTCAGCAATTCATTTCCTTTCAAAGTTAACCTGGCTTAAATAAGATTGTGTTGACAACTTTCTTTTTTTTTGCAATTAGATTTGATTAGGGCACGGTGTTTTAGATTTTCGCGTTTTCGCATTTATTACGCAATGTGTTATATGGCTGGCACTTAGCCATATCCGGTTAGGTGCCAACCATGGAGGTCGACAGGCCAACTGCCAGCCGAACGCTTGGCACAGCGCTCGCCTCCTCCCTGATTAAACACCAGAGCCAGTCGAACCTCTTCCTCAAGTGGCCTCCGTGTTAACTCCCAGCACGGGAAAACGGTGAACGAGCGCACTCTGGGCTTCCTCAGTGAAATAGCTCAAGAAAGAGTGGCAGAAAAGAAAGCAGAAGCTCACTTTGCCGCAAGTGTTTGGTTCTCTTGCTGCGAGGTGGCGTCGGCGTTCTGCCCGGCGCTGCCGCATTCAATTCTGTTCTCCGCACACTTTGTCTATTGGGTCTCGCACTCCAAGAGGCTCCGAAGAAGTTGCATTTACGCTGCAAACGCAAAAGATGGCATCCACGAGCAAGACACGCACACAGCGCTCGTTTTGCATGGCACAGGGCCACTTCGTGTCGTCCAGTCTCCACATGTGTACACAGTTTCTCCGCACTATAGTCCAATACAACTTAAGAAAAACAGCGGCAAGTGCCGCTCCAAAAGGAATAGTATCGCCACGCCGAGCCAATGCGAGAGGCGTCTTTTTCGTGACTTCATAACAAACTTTCTTCGATATAGAAGCGCCCACATAGGTGCTCTACCACAATCTCCGAGCGTGCAGGCGTAACAGCCCCTCCTTTCCTACGTTTCGTCTTCTAAATGCAAGACAACGCTTTTACTGAAGCACTTACTGTGGCAGTTGTAACAGATGGGCTGCAAGTGTCAGTGGACAGGGCGGTAGCCACACGTGAACAGCGCTAGGTGGTGGATAGTGTCAATAGTATAATGGGATGCTCCTTGCTGACCGTGTGTTTAATACCTTTGTTCCTCATCTCACTTCAGTGGAGAGATAACGTCACTGAAGTTTCAGATGATGCACGGCTCTGATGTCACACTGCTGCGGTGGCGCCGCTGTTGGTAGGGCACTTGCGCAGACGCTTTGTTCTGCGCACACGCAGTGCTCGACACCAGGTGTGGGCAAATGCTGACTGTTTGCAAACGGCGTGTTGGTCTAGGGCAGTGGTTTCCAGACCCCTAGCCCGCTGGTGGTTGCAAGCGGTCTTTCCAGTGACGTGTGGCCAGCTGCTACCAACGCAACCGATAAGCACTCGTAGAAAAAAATGAAGCCGCGACGCGCAGCAAAAGGCCAAACAAAGCTATCAGAAAGGATGAGAGAAAACTCTAGTGTTGTGTGAATTTTCGAATATTTAGCAGCTTCGAATAATACGATATTCTCTTGGAGGTGAACTCTGATGTTCATATTTTTCGGAGTGTTGACCGCAGCAGGTTGGCCCCGCAGTGGGGCCACTGAGCTGTTTGACTTTAGCTCTAACGACCCAGATTCTGATGAAGACATTGTGATGAGACACCACACAAAGCCCGTTATTTAGGGGTGAGACTGAACTTTTGAAGGCAGGTGTGTGAGAGGGTGTTGGTGTTGTGCCTCATATTACCCATGTGGCCCCCAGTGAGGCTGTGCAGTGAAGCAGAACTTCTGTATCCTTTTATTTATGGCAGCGTTTTCAGTTCTTTTACGCAATGTTCCTTTTGCGCTTGTTTCCGGGGTTGGCATTGCATTTAGATATAACTGGGCATATAAAAGTTTGGGAGACGCTTAAGCATCGCATTTAAGAGTGGAATGCGATGGCGTTATTGGGTCCTGTTTGCAAAACAAAGCCGTCGCACGTGGCTGTAACGTCGTGACCCTATCGACCCGCTAAATTTGGCTTGAAACTTTTACGCTAATTTTGGCGGGAAACCTTTTCCGCTAGATTTGGCGGGAACATTTCCCCGCCAAATTTAGAATGTAAACCCCATAATGCAACGCGCACAGCCAGGGGTGGATTTGGAGGGGGGGTCCGGATGTCCTGACCCCCTCTTGATTTCTGCATGTGTAAAATTTAGGGCGTAAAACGAAGGAGAGGGGGGGGGGGTTCCTAAACATATGGTATGCTGACCAACACCTGACCCCCGTCTCAGGAAATTCCTGCATCCGCACCTGCGCACAGCCACGTGTGACACATGTTGCATTATGGGATTTCTTGCTTTGAGGTCTACCCACTATCCTTTAACCAGAGCTCGGAGCTCTGACGTCACCACAAACCCTGCAGAACAAGCAGACGAACTTGTGCTTCGCATAGGCCTAAACAAAGCAAAAGAGAAAAATTTATTATTGTGGCTTGATCTTAATATTTAGTGGAGTGCAGGGAAACAAAAATAGTACAGATATGTATTTCACAGCATCTCTGCCCACCAAACAGTTTGTTTCATCTTAGGTCAGAGCACTGTCGAAGGCAGGTCAGAGCACAGTCGAAGGCTCAAACACATACAATTACCAACACACATTCTAAAATCGCGCGTCTTGTGACATTCGCTGCGCTCGATTGGTTTGGCCGACGAAAGGAAACACGTACAGATAGATGACGAATGTCACTCTTTTGATGCTGTTTTATTGTTCCCTTCGGCTCCTATTGTCACATGTGCTTTGAATTAAAATGAAACGAAATGTAGTGATTGCTGGTCGATTGCACCGGCCCCATCGTCATCCGAATTTCCAGATGTTGGAGATGTCGGGAGCTAAAAAGGCGAGAAAAATTAGCCACTAACAGCTGCTGCAATGAGACCGACTTTTTTTTTTTCCTGGTAATATACTTGTGCAAGCCTTTATTGCGTGGTCACTATGTGCACGCGCATATGCGCTACTCGCGTCAAACTTTGCGGTCTCGCACCTGCGCGCGTGCTCGAGCTCTCACCACTTTGCACCGGAGTGCTAAGGCGACAGTGGTTGACATGGGGCAGGCTCTGACATGGGGAGCTCATGGGTTTGGCGCGATTGACCCGGAAATAATGCACTGTACTATTACAGATCAACCTTCTTTGATCTTAACTATAGACTGACGTCTAATTAAAAAAGAAAATAATAATTAAAAGGTAGCCTTTGTGCAGCAGTAAGTCGTAAGGGCAGTTAACGTTGACTCGACTCTGGTTCGAATGCCCCTAAGGCGCAGTAATAAGATGGTGAACTGGGCCGGTTGGTTTACGTTATAATACATGATGGGGAAAAACGCGGACTGCAAAAAATAACAAACACGACGGGACAATGTTACACATTTTTGAAAACCGGAGACGACAGACGAAAAAGGGGACAACGTTGTGGGCCAGTAGTGTCCCGTCGTGTTTGTTCTTTCTCGTATGTCCGCGTGTTCCGAGTGCTGTTTTTCCCCATCGTGCCTCAGAGTGCAGTGTCACTTTTAAAGCACAAATGTACGAGCGAGTTATCATAATATTTCTGGGTGGTTGCTTTCGCAGTTTATGATATTAGAATGTTGAGTTGGGTGTTCATGAAACTTGGTGGGACGTATTTTTATTGACAGATTTTTTAGCGGATATGCTAATCTTTGCTGACATTAGAGAAGTGATACTTACAGGCTAAATTAACTATCTAGTGTAAAAGTGGGAGGGAGAGAGAGAGAGGCTTTATCTTAATTGAAGCGTTGCACTATGCTTCATTCTTCAACCATTTTTAGGCGCCGATTTTAAAAGGAAGCTGCTCTGAGCAGAGCCTTATTTCCAAAAGAAGACTGTGTGTTCGTTTTGCGTCTTATTCATTCTTGCTTCAAAAGATAACAAGTAATACGATTCGGTATCAAAGAGAAACCCTCCGTCATTATCAAATATGAACTCGTATCGCGATGCAGTTAAAATTTTCATTTTTAAGTGACGGACTGACAGTTGTTGGCATCTGCTCCAAAAGTGCCAGTGGCTGCTCTAAGCCAATAGGTTTCCTGCTACAGAGCCTGCTACAAAAGATTGACGGCCGCTTCCATCGCTGTATATTTGTCGTAATTGTCTACCTTTTTTTTTTTTTGCCTTAGTATTTTTGCATTTAAATGTTTATTTGGTCTTGTTTATTTAGTATTTCCTCATTTATATTTTCTTATCTAATTTCTGACGCTCGAAACTGTCACAGGTATATATATATATATATATATATATACGTATATATACAGGGTGTTTCAGAGAACGCAGGCCAAATCGCTCCTGCGAAAACTACTCATCGCAACGAAAAAAGGCTTGTGGCGTTTTGGTCCTGGTCCAGGGGCCCATTTAGGAAAATTATTAAAGTCCGGGATAATTAATGTTAATTATTTTTGCGTAATTAACTTTTTAATATTGTGTTTAAGGGCATGGTTTAAATTAGAAAATTGCTCAGCATCATCGAAAAACACTAAATCAACAAATTGCAGAACGATAGAAGGCACGCGAAACATTTTACGGCTTTCTGAAAAACCGCACAAATTCGACTGGTTTTTAAGTTTCGGTTTGCTATCGGAGCGCATCTCGGCCCCGGCGGCAACGCGCCCCGTGGAGAGATAGTGCAACCAGACTCTGCTGCGTCGCCTTTGACCGCGTGAGTCATTCATTTTTATTTGCCCTTTTTGAGCACGTAAAGGTGGGAGAGACACTTTTGGAAGGAATCCGACTTTGCTACACTGCATAGTTCCCCGACACGACTGAAAATCAATAACACACTTTCTGATGAAACTAAGATCAAATCGTCCGTAAGGCAGGGCTGCCCTCTCTCTCCCTCCTTTTTGCATTGTATTTAGAGCCCTTATGCCTTAGCACCCTGAAAACAGTATGTATTCGTGGGTACTCTGTGGCAAATGTTGAGGTAAAAGTCATCGCTACGCAGACGATGTTGGATTTTTTTTTTCTGCGTTGACAAGAGTGTTGAGAAAGCGTTTGATCAAACAGCGTGTTACTGCGCAATCACAGGGGCTTCAGTGAATCCATCCAAATGCAACGGCTTCTGGTACAGTTCCTAAGCCACAAAACCACGTTTTTTTTTTTTTTTTGCGGGGATAGCGTGGAATTCGGGTCCGATCACGTAGCTTGGAGTGCCGCTCTCACAGATTCGTTGTAGCTCGACGTACTGGTCCTCCTTGCCACCACACTGAAAAAGGAAGGATGATGCGTGGAAAGGTAGAGACATTTCCATTTTTACTAGAGCAAGTGTCTGTAATATATTCCTCGCTTCGAAGCTTATGTAGGTTCTTCAAGTGCTTCATTGCGCTCGAACAGACATCCGAAAATTCCATAGAATATGTGCCACTTTGATATGGTGCTCAACGTGAGAACGTGTAAAGAGGGTCAACCTTTTCACTCCCTCTTTACGTTCTCACGAATTGAGCGCAAAAAAAGTGGCACACTGTGTCTCGGATGTCCCTGTTCGAGCACAGTGAAAACCTACATAAGCTCGAGCGAAGAATATAATAAAGGCACTTGCTCTAGTAAAAATGGAAATGTCTACCTTTCCACTCCTTTCTCAGTGTGGTGAAGGACAGTACGTCTATTTTGTAACGAATACTGAAACGAGCACTCTAAGCGTGATCACCCGAAATCCGAATCCCCGCCAAGAGGAACGTGGCTCAGGAAACAACCGCCAGAAGCCATTAATTTGGATGGATTCACTGAAGCCTAATGTGCGCAGTAACTTACTGTTTTGTTGAAAACTCCCCATGCTAATCAACACAAAAAAAAAAAAAATCCAACATTGTCTGCGTATGCGGTATTTACCTCAACATTTGCTACGGAAATTTTTTAGTACACTACTTTTAGGAATGCTAAATAAGAATACAAACAATGCAAGAGGGAGAGAGAGGCAGCCCTGCCTTACAGACGATTTGATCTTGGATTTCATCGAAAGTGTGTTATTGTTTTTCAGTCGTGTCGGAAATAATAAGATATATATATAGATTCCTATTAATACAGAAGGAGTAAATAAAATGAATGACTTCGTAGTTCGCACAGTTGCAGACGGCTGCGTTTGGCCTGCGTGCGGCGGCGGGGCGCGGGACCCCTGCTTATATCGCGTGCTAAAGGAGTTCCGCTAGTGGGTCCCGCACTCATACGAAGCACAGATGTGCCGGTGACTCGGTTCTCGCCACGGGAACGCACTCAAACGGGAGTGAACCCCGCGCGACACTATCTAGTTCATATCTCTCCACGGGAGCACGGGAGATACATACTCCGATAGCAAATAGGTAGGAGCCGGTAGGCAATTTCAGAGAAATATAAAATAAAATTACTCTATCGTTCTGCAATTTGCCGTTTAGTGTTTTTGTGTGCTGAACAATTTTTCTAATTTAAACCTGCCTACAAAAACATTATTAAAGTTAATTACAAAATTAATTAATATACAATTATCCCGAACTTAAAAATTTTCCTAAATAAAAACCCCGTTTCCGGACCTAAACACCGTACTTTTTCGACACGTGAGTGGCAAGGGCGGTTTGCAACTGCGTTCTCTGAAACACCCTGTATATATATATATATATATATATATATATATATATATATATATATACCTGTAGCGGGCCTGAAGCTTCAATTAAGATAAAAAATATAAACGAGAAATACTAAATAAACAAGACAAATAAAACGATTTAAATGCAAAACTCCTCAGGCAAAAAGACAAAAAAAAGGTGAGCAACTACGACAAACATACAGTGATGGAAGCGGCCCGTCTTGAAAAAATCTGCATGGCTCTGGCAGAAACCTATTTGGCTAGGCAGCCACTTTGGCACTTTTGGAGACGAGATGCCAGCAACTGTCAGTCCGTCGCCCAAAAACGAAAATTTTTAACTGCATCTGCGAAATACGGAGTTCACTATTTGATAATGACGGAGGGTTTCTCTTTGATACCGAATCGTATAACTTGTTATCTTGCAACATGAATGAATAGACGCAAAACGAACACTGTCTCTTGCCAGAAATAAGGCTCTGCTCGGGGCAACTTCCTATTTAATATCGGCATCTAAAAAAGGTTGAAGAATGAAGCATAGTGCAACGCTTCAATCAAGATAGAGCCCTCTCTCTCCCTCCCGCTCACACTAGATAGTTAGCTCTTGCCTGTAAATATCACTTCACTAATGTCAGCAAAAATTAGCATATCCGCTAAAAAATCCTGTCAATAAAGCCACGTCCCACCAAGTTTCATGAACACCCAACTCCAACATTCTAATATCACAAACTGCGAAAGCAACTGCACTTAAGATGTTGGAGCCAACTCGCTCGTTTTTCCATTTGTGCTACTAAAAAGTGACACTACCACTTTAGGCGTGATGAAACAACAGCCTGGAACACGCGGACTACGAGAAAGAACAAACACGGCGGGTCTTTTAACTGGGGGGCTATGTTGCGCTTTTGGACTCGCAGAGAAGAAGACTAGGAAGAGGAAGTGACGTCAACAACGCTCTTTGGATGTTGATTGGTGGAGTCGCTGATGACAGTGGGGTCCTGCTTATTCTGCGATACAGCGTTCACATTCCACCTCACGTCACTTCCCTCTTCCTAGTCTCCTGGGAGTGCAAGCGCAGCATAACCCCCTGGCCCACAACGCTGTCCCCCTTTTCACTCGTCACTCCGGTTTCAAAAAAATGTGTAACGGCAATGTCCCGTCGTGTTTGTTACTTTTTCGCAGTCCGCGTTTTTTCCCGATCATGCATTATAGCACGCGTAAACCAACCGGCCCAGTTCACCGCTCTACTACTGCGCGGGCATTCTGAACCAGTAGTCAGTCGACGTTCCTGCACCCGGCTTACTGCTGCACAAAAAGCACCTTTTAATTAGTATTTTTATTTTTTAATTAAGAGGTCGGAGCCTGGTTCTAAGATCAAAGAAGGTTGATCTGCAACGGTACTGAGCATTATTTCCAGGCCAATCGCGCAAACCCATGAGCTCCCGCCGTGTCGGAGCCTGCCTTATATGTCAGCCGCTGCTCCTTAGCGCTCCCGGTGCATAGTGGTGATGCTCGACGAACGCGCGCAGGTGACGAGACCGCAGGTTTGGCGCAGGTGGCGCATGTGCCTACGGTGCACGGTAATGCGCGATAGGCGATGCTGCGTATATTACCGAGCAAAAATATCGAAGTCGGTCTCGTTGCAGTAGCTGTTAGTGGCTAATTTTTCTCGCAACTTTTAGCTCCCGACATTCCAACATCATCTGCTCGGCAATCGATAATCCGCCGCTTGCAAGTGTAAGATGGACGGGTGGGAAACGAGAGCCAAATGAGCCAACCGGATTGTGTCCCCTTGGTTTTTCTCTTTTTTCTGTGGCGGAGCACCGCCAAATACCGGCTCGTGACGGAGATGGTTTCTCATGGATTTTCAATGGAAAATTTGTCATTGCTCTCGGTTATTTTGCGCACTTTTTATAAAATTCCATGCAAATCCCGATTCCCCTTTTTTTCCTCTCTGCAACTCATCTAATCAGAGACGCCTACAGACAGTACCTCGCAGCATCACGTGACTCCTCCCCCACCTATCTTACACCCTGCACTACACTTCGTTTCATTTTAATGCAAAGCACATGGAGCATTAGAAACCGAGAGAACAACAAAACAACATCAAAAGCGTGGCGACAATCATCATCTATCACCAACCGCATGTTTCGCCTCGTCAGCCAAATGAAGCACGCTTGAAAATAAGACATCATCATTTTTAAAATTATGTATTGGCTGAACAAACAATTGTTTGGCCTTCGACATGCTCTGACCTGCCTTCGGCAATTAACTCCTGACTAAGATGAAACAAAACGATTTGGTGAAAGGCAGAAGATACTGTGAAAATATATTTTGTTTCCTGCATACTAATAATAAGATCAAGCCTACAATAATAAATTTCTCTTTTATTTTGTTTAGGCCTATGCGAAGCACAAGTTCATCTGCTTATTCTGCGGGGTTTATGGTGACGTCAATAGAATACTGAATAAAGGATAGTGATAGACCTCAAACAGAAATCCATAATGCAACATGTGTCTGCGTGGCCCCTAAGCGATGCTGGTGCAGAAACTGAGGCGGGGTCAGGTGTTAGTCAACACTCCTACATGTTTATTTTGTCTCCCTTCGTTTTAAATAAGTGCATGCAGAAATCAAGAGGAGATTTACCAAATCCACCCCTGTATGGCGGAGTACGTATAGGGTTTACATTCCCAAATTTGGCGGGGAAATGTTAAATTTTTGAAAAATTTCCCGCCAAAATAGCGTAAAATTTAAGCGGGTGTCCGCGACGTTCTTCTGCGTCGCATTTTTGTTTACAAACAGAACAATGCCATCGCATTCCATAGCAAATGCGGCATCTCCTAAACTTTTGCTATGCCCAGTTATATCTAAATGCAATACCAACCCAGCAAAATAAAAACTAGCCTTATATAAATAAAGGATACAGCGAAGTTCTGCTTCACTGCAGCCTCACTTTGGGGTACATGGGCTATGAAGCACAACATAACACCCTGTCACACACCTGCCTTCAAAAGTTCTCACCCCCAAATGCTTGGCTTTGTGTGTCTCATCACAATGTCTTCATCAGAATCTAGATTGTTAGAAACTAAAGTCAAACAGCTCAGTGGCTACTCTCGGGTAACCTATGATAAAATATGAATCAAATTCACCTCAAATAAAATATGCGTATTATTCGAGCTGTAAATATTTGAAAATTCCTGCAACACAAAATCTCATCACTCTGATAGCTTTGTTTGGCCTTTTACTGCGGCATGCTTGCTTCATTTTTTTTTCTGCAATGCCTCCGGTGCGTTGGCAACTTGTACCGTCACTAAGAAGACCGCTTGCAACCACCAGCAGGCTAGGGTCACCAAGAACTACTGCCTAAGACTAACTGCGCACGTTTACAAACTGTCAACGGCCTATACACCTGTCGGCACTGCGTATGCTGGAACAAAGCGTCATAATACCCAATAAATACACACCAATAAATGTATTATCAAAACCGTGCATCATCTGGGAAAAAGCTTCATTGTCTCCACTGAAATTGGATGAGAACAAAACATTAAACACACGGTCAACAACATCCCATTACTGGTACTATCCACCACCTAAGCATATTCCGTGGTTCCCGCCCTGTCCTTGGGCAGCCATCTGTTACAACTGCCACAGTACCATAGTAAGCGTGTCTTCACAGAGGCGAAGCGTAGGAAAGGAGGGAAATATGTCTCAGTTGTGGTGGCACTGTGGCTCTATCAGAAGTTGTTATGAAATCCGCGAAAGGCAGCTCACCGCATTGGCTGGCGTGGCGATCTACGCAAGCTGCACCCACGCAGCCTAATGTGCATGTGGAGATAGACGACACGAAATGGCCCTGTGCCATGCAACGTATGTGCGTGTCTTGCTCGTGGATGCCATCACTGCGTTTGCAGAGTTCATCACATAGCCAGACCCTCTTAATAGGCAAAGTGTCATAGGAAAATTTGGTAGATGTTGGCGCCAAGCCTTAGAAACGCCGCCCTTATAGCAAAGAACCAAACATAACGACAAGTGAGCTTCTGCTTTCTTTCCACCACTGCTTTCTTGAGCTATTTCATGAGCCAAATGCCTTCGTTGCATGCTGGGGAATATACCAGGTGCACCAGAAGAGGTTCGACTGGCTCTGAGTGTTTAATCAGGGAGGCTGGCCCTTAGTAAGCGTTCATTGGCAATGGCCTAATGCATTTCCATAGTTGGCACCTGGCAGATATGGCTTTAAGTATACATACATATAATACATTGCGTAATAAATAGAAAGTCTAAACATACCTAATCAAATCTGGTTGCAAAAAAAAAAAGTGTCAACACAATTTTATTTAAGTCAGGTTAACTGAAAAGTAAATTCTGCTTGATGATATTTTCCTAGTAGCAGCGTAACCTACCTTGTGCAAAATAATCAGCTGCTATAATAGGCAATATCTACAAAATTTCAATAAGAAAAACTTCGAGAAGTTAGGTGTAATGCGTTTTTTGCTATCAGCAACATGAGCAACAAGTAAAGAAAATTAAAACAATCTGATGCCATTAACACTTCAGTATCTAAGCAAAACAGCACAAATAAAACATTAAAAATGTGTGAATGATCTCACATTCTGGGTAGTTGTAACCTCCAGTTTGAAAATTGTGCATTTGTAGTAGTACACGTGATGGCCTGTGACAGTAACAACAAATGGTGGCAACAACCCTCTAATCCATACAGTGCGTAGCAATTCTGCATGGTCATGAAAAGAAGTGCTATGTCCTTTAAATAGAAAATCTGATATAAAACCTTAAAAGAAAATTTAGTAGTACAGCACTAGCCTGGGCATCTTATGCACATAGCAATGATGTGCTTAAATGCATGCTACAACACTTAAACCGAGAAGTTTAATTGGGCTTCCTTGACGGCGTGGCTGCGCTGCTCTCCCGCCAGTGCTATTCAGCTCAGTCATTTGTGACTTGTCCTTTATCCACGCCCGGCACAGATGAAATGCCCTGCCCTATCAGCGGTAAAATCATGGCAAAATCAAGAAGAAGCCTGAGTGGCGATGGAAACACAGAACAAACAGCGTCAGCCTCCACCAAACCCAGAGCACTGACAAGCGCTGGACAAGTGTCTGCTATAAGCAGGCCTTCTACACAGCACACAAACTGACTAGCTGTAATCTTGTCCTGCCAACTCTCTCGGTCCACGCCGGCCTCTAGGCAGCGACAATGCCTCAATGACCCGGCCTCCAGAGTCTTCGCCGTCAGCAGCCGCGAGACTGGCATATGATGAACAACTCTAAAGCCAGCTCCCTTTCACCCGTGCAGAAACGTTATTTTGCGCTGTAATCATCGTGCCCCTCGAAAGTTCGTCGATGTGAATATTATTAAACAAGTCGAGACGACGGCAAACCCTTGAAATGGCGTGGAAGACTTCACCGACGGCGATGCCTCATGGGGCCGGATGTGATGGGATCGGTGACGTCGATTAAGATTTTGAGTGCGGAGCGATCCTTGCGGATATTTTAACGTGCATGTATGATTAACCTGGATTTTTTTGATGAAATGATTGCACTCACCGGGCAACTCTTGGGCCGATGAATTTCGTGAGTCTTGAGACAATCTTAAGAACGAAAATAATACCCGAAAATTAAAAAAAGCCGTCGGACTTCAACCTGCTTGCAAGAGCCTAATTACCTCACTTCTTGCAGCAACCGCAAGATTAGGTAACTCGCACTACCCATGCCGCCTATAATCTTAGCCCATTCTCGCAAAGCGAAAACAATAAAAAAAAAAAAGGAGATTTTTAATCGACATTAAGTGGCAATTTGGATACCCGCTGAAGTTTGGGGCAATGTTTGAGTCAGAAACCTCCCAGGTTCTCCACTCAGGCTTTGGAATAAGAACCTGCAAATTCCCTTCAGAAATACTACTAAAACAGCTTAAAAAAAAAAGAAACATTAGAAGAGGCTTGTTAAAATGGATGGTAGGTTTAACTTAGCGGCGAAAAAATGCGACAAGACAAATTTTTTGTTCGGTGGGTCAAAAAAAAAACGCTCAAATTTCATCTTTAGCGAGCAACAAACCAACGTCAATTTTTCGAAGAATCCGTGCATTTAGGTATACGCTAGAGGCGGCGGTGCACTGTACAATACAAAAGGTTCGAATATACAACACTCCTATGAATATGTCCTCCTTAAAAATTATATTAAAAACAAACATTAGGAACATGACACAAATGAAACATGACAGAAACCACGAGGCGCGGATCAAGCGCTAATGGGAAACCAATACAATAAAAAAACAAGTTTCCGTCTCTGGCAACATTCGCAAATGCTTCATTAATTCTGCTGAAAACGCCAAAAACTCCAATGGAAGTTACAATTAACTTGCGCTTGAACCTGTGTATTTTGAGTGCTACCTAAAACCGTGGTGCAAGAGTCAAAAGCAGCTTCTCGGCGTATAGCGTGCCGATGAAACCAAACTCAGTAAATCTGCACGTGGAACACCGGATAAACTTCGACTGAAACGACATCCGTCCATCGCGATCACCGGCGGCGTTTGAAAACATCTTTGGAAACGAGCGTACAAATGTAAAAGTGTTCCGATGGAAAACGCTTTATACATCATCCGCTTACCGGTACTCTCAACATAAAATTTCAGATCTGACAACAAAGGTCATGTCTCTATCACCTTTGCACACCACACCCTGCTCAAAGGAGGAAAATTTTTAGAAAGGAGAGAAGAGAGCAAAATTAAGGTCAAGGTACTGGCGCCAAACATGCTGCCTTTTTGGCAATTTTCAGCTGCCAACATTTAAAGCTGCTCAGCCTTTGGGCCTCGGTCCCATCACCGTGGTAGTGTAGAGAAAGTGTATCAGAAATTCCCTGACCTCCTTCGCAATAAGTCGTTGCAAGTGGGATTTGTCTTACTTACGATTAAAATTAGCCCAAGTTACTGTTAGACTGAAATTAATAATAAATGTTTAAAACTAGGCCAGGTAATTAAGTTTTAAGTAAAGTTTGCCTGTCAATAATGGGATGTTGTCTTAGTACCTGCTCCATATGAGAGCTACCCACAGCGATACTTATTCCTCAGACCACAGCACTGCCACGTTGCTTTTTCTTCAAGTGACTATCACAACTTGAAGCTAACTGCTCGGGCAAGTACAAACTAGCCTTAAAATACAGGTCAAAGTGACAATCACAGGTAATGTTAACAATATGCGCATGCCACAAAAACAATTCTACATTGTGGCCTCCTCCAGTTTGATCACAGAGCAGAGATATACGTAAAATTCCGAGCAACCCCACCATGCAAGCCCCCCCAACTTCACTGCTAGACATTTCAACGCCGTTCAGCCCCTCCACGTCGCACCCTTATCACGTGCGCGCTTGACGCACCCACTGGCCTGTGAAGTTCAGTCAAGAATTCAATCAATCAATCCTGCACTACAGCCCGATCAACACGCTTTGGTGTCAGAGCCGGCCTGCGCAGTGGCAAGGAAATCAGCATTGTGAAAAGGGAAGGCGCTGCACTTAGGCGTCTCGACACATTTCGACGCGTCGAGATAAGTTAAAGAACCTTGAATTTGCTACAGTGAAATGCAGAAGAAATAAAGTTGACAAAGCTAAGTAGCTGTAGCCGGTGTTCAGCAGATGCGTGAGCAGATAATGCTGGCATTTTGAAAGAAGGTGCAAGAATGGCCATTAGCAACCGGCTTCTTCTGAAGAAAGCTGTCCAAAATAACCCAGCGGCAGAACATCGCTGAATGCTGCTAGCACAGTGTCTTTGATGGTTTTAGGTAATAGCAGTATCTTTGGCCTAATAAAGTGTTTTCAGAGATAAATAAATGTTAAATCTGTGTGCACTGCGCTTTTTCTTTTCTGAGCTTTAATTTTATGCGTTCGAATGCCCCCCCTTTGCAGGCAATTTTTTGACTGGCGTGCAGGGGGGCGTCATAAAGGGTTGAGAATGGAGACGACTACGTAATCAACCATTACTGCAAGTTTATCGCACAATTCTATCAGCTTGTATTTGCTGCGAAATGTAAATCAACTTCAACGACGCATTGTTTCTTGTGTTTGAGTTTAAATATTCGTCTCGAATAATAACCAAAAGATTGGTAAGCTACCACAATAACAAAAAAGAATAATTCCCCGACTAAAACAGAAAACCAGAGCGAAACCAACGCTCTCAATAAAACTTCGCAAAATAGAAAAGAATGCGAAAACATGCAATTACAGGTGCGTAACTGCTAAATGCACAAAACATGCAACCAGAAAATGAAATGAGCAGATGTCATGCTTTCTTAAATTTTGTTGCCGTTCACAGAATGAATAAAGCAATTCCGTCGTAGAGCACACACCACGTTTCTTTAGCTGCGTGCAAGCTGCAAATAAAACTACCCGGCGTATATATCGCCACCTCGATAACCTAAATAACCCAAAGACACCACGCCCGATAAATGCGCCCATATGCCGCCGTAATTTTCTTTAGCGTTCCAGCGATGCCAGCGGCGGCGCAGCGTTTCCTACAAAGCTCCCAAGCGTACAGCGGCGGTGTAATTGGCGATGAACAACGGCAGCGACGATGGCGGCAACGACGTAATGAAAACCCAGATACTGGCGACACAAATAGCGGTACAGGCACTTACGCGGCGGCGTTACAAAGTGCACTGCTAACGCATCAGCGCAGAATCGCCGCTCACTGTCGGCGGACCTATCATCGCCATAAACCAATATCGCCAGCCTGAACCCAGCTGAAGTCGAAGCGGAAGCGCGGCGGGCACCACTTCTGGAAGTACTCTTGTACTGAGCTGGGCGATCACTGGGCTGCGCTCCTTTGTTGAAAGGGGCACAGAGAGCGAGACCGGCGTGAGCCCGCCCGCAGGCCGCTCCCCAGGTGGGGTCGGTCGAAGGGCGGCTGAGAACCTGCGGCGCGGCATCTGCACTGGCAATCCACGTAACCGTTGCAGAGCATTGCCCGCGAGACAGCATGGCCCCGAGGAAGAGTCCTTCGTGCTTCTTTGCGCCTGCCAGTTTTGAGGAAGGCTATGGCCAGGCCTAGGCATGGATTGCAAGTTCAGGTCAACTTCTGTGGCCTCAAACAATAATAAGATTAGGTGATACAGGCACAGAAGAATCAACTGTTTAAACTACAGTACACTACTTGCGACACTGGAGCTCACCACGACTACCTGCACTAGCCTACAGCAATTAGAAATAATGATGCATGAAAATGCAAGGCGGTGCACTTGCTGCACGAGTTCTAATATAGACTGCACCTGTAAACCGAAAACGACGGTGTGCCCTTAGTGCAGCTGGTGCAGGTAAGTCAGGCGTAGCAACTATTAGTGCGAATACGACATCGGCACTTTGTAACTTTTTAGCTTCGGAATGGTACGAGGCGGCACCAAACCTCAACGCTTAAGGCTAGATCGCGCACTTGCAATTGAGTGCGACTGACTGCGTCGCGGACGTCTGTAGCTGCTTACAAGAGAACACACTGGCACTATCGTGAGGCGGACGTTGAGAGACCACAAACGAGGACGTCACAAGGCAGAATTCGCAGGGCCACGAATGAGGACACAGTCGGCACGACAGCCTTAAGTGCGTGCTATAGGCCCTTCCAGTAAGTGCTCTCAGGGTGGCACCATTTTGTTAGACAGCAACGCCCTCTCACACGCAGGCGGGAGTAAAACGAGGGAGAGGGCACGCACCAGACTCCGCTAGCAGATGACAAACCGGGAGGTAGCCGTTCTCTATCTTTGGGCTGTACCAAACATCGAACTCTCGTTCACGGCTGCCGTTGTGAAGTGCTTCGCGTTCCCAGAATATGCATGGTTACTCTAAATCAGCCTATAGTGCTCTGTTGTTTTATTTCAGCAAATGATCAGCTAGTGTATCTTTCTTCCGTTACTTTAATAGCAGTGGTGTCAGCCGGCAGAACTACCCTCGATCATTGCGCCTATTGCATTGGAAGAGCACGTTTTTATTTATTTATTCCGGACTCCCCATTCACTGCCGCTAAAGGCCTACACCAGTACAAACTTTATATAGTAAAAAAGCTACAGCGACCCTATTTACTTTTCACCAGTGAGGACAGACCAACCACTGTCACATAGTTTACGCATTTCTTTCTTTATTTGCAACGGTAGGTAACAGCACAATTGGACCCGGTTAGTATTTTCATTGGGTATGACATTACACGAAACTTAATTATTGAAATCCGCACATTTGCACTTGAAATTTCCAAAATGACGAGACTTTAAATGGAGTCGTCACACCAGCCAAATGTTGGGTACAGCCCACTAGGAGGAGCAGACGTCGCACGGGGTGAGGGGGAGGGCATTTTTTTCTCTCCGCTCTTCCTACTGGAATGGCCTATAGCCACTGACATAGAATGGCAGGACGCGTCTTTGAATGCCTGGCCCCCAGCACGTGCGTTGTCGAAGGTAGGGAGCTCGCGCCGAAGGCGGGGCAACTCAAGGACCGTAGCTCGACAGACACACGCTCTCGCTCACCTGCGGTGTTGGGGGCGGAGCACCGGGGGCAGGCGGGGCGGGCCCACCACCTTGAGGGGCGGGGCCCGGGGGTCCCACGGCCACGCCCCTGGGCGGGGTTGGGGCGGGCACGGCGGCTCGGACCGAGGGGGTGGGGGCGCTGGCAGGGGTCACCACTGTGGCGCTGCGCACCCCTTCACCCAGGGGCGGCGTCGGGAGGGGCGGGGCCGCCGCCGCGGCACGCTCTGCCTCCAGGCGGAGCCGATCCAGCTCCGCCTGCTGCTGGGCGTTGAGGGCCTTCAGTTCTCCCAGCTGGAAGAGGAAAAAAACAAAAGTATATTTTAAAGCAGAGTTTCGTTCTAATGGAAGGTATCGTCACTGTCTGCTTAACTCTTTAAGTGCCACGCCAGAGTATACACTCAGGTGCATTCCCGCATGGTTTCAGCTCCCTGCCCCTCTCAACTAAGCTGTAATTTTTTTTTTATTTTTTTTTTTATGTGTAGCAGCACATACTAGCAAGTGATGAAAACAATGTTGTATCTTGAAAACTCATTTTTTGGTGGTACAGAATTTTTTTTTTTGTTTTGTATAGGTGACTTTGTTTCGGTACACTTCTTCGTAGCTATGGAATGGCGAATCCGTGTCGTTCCACCTCGCACTTCGTGGCGAACACCGAGATCTAAAAATTACTAACGAACTCCGTATTTGACGACCACGAAAACAAGTTACAGCTCCGAATAAACAAAGGCAGAGCAGGGCCACTTA
>JAZHYW010068386.1:0-32500 GCA_037355805.1 Ixodes ricinus
TGATTAACAAGAATCGAATCTTGACTGCTTTTACCTGTGGTATCACCGAAAACCCTTCTTCCTTTCAGACAGGAGTTCATGCTTGAAGATCCTGCTGCAGTGGCTTCACCTTGTTTTTTTTTTTTTTGTTTTTTTTCGCTGTGCGAAAGCAATAACTTTACCATATTCCCAAGGCAAAAAAAAATAAAGCTGGTCGTTAGTAGTTTAGGCAGTGGGATTTTAGTCTGCCAGAGTATGGTGGCGAAATTGTTACCCACTGTTGATTAGAAATTTAGTCAGTGGGGTAGGACAGCTAGCTTGGGGGTTTTCGTGTGCATCACGCAGTAGTGGTACACGACCGCACGCAGGTACGATGCTCATCCAGATCGAAACGGGCGGGGGTGGGGATTGAGCCAAGGATCCTAAGTGCTGCAGAGCGACTATCGTACCACGTGTACAAAGCTGAGGTCACACCCGGCTGCCAATCCCCTCCCTGCTTTCATCGCGCGGAAGTAGACCTAACATGCAAATGACCATCAAAGAAGACAACAACGTCTTTCGTATTTCAGCGCACTTGCACGCGCGCGCGTAAAGACAAAAAGGATAGTTTGAGGATAATGTTCGCGGCGTTTGGGGTTTGAGCCACACTCTTCTGTCTTCCTCTCTGATCTATTCTACGAGATCCGTTAGCAAATATTGCACTAACGACCAGCCAGCCATGATCCATGCCATTTTGGTAGTCACAGCAGACAGATGAAAACCGTTCAAGCTTTCTCCGAAACTTTTCAGACAGGTATAATCAGGGGCTGATCCCTAATCAGGAGTCGGCGCCGATTCCCCAACGCCGCCGATGGTGCCGTATGGTCCCTCGTGGCGGGACAAATCGCTCGGGCCGGCCTCGGACTCGAAAGAACGCAAATCACTGTAAAGCTCGTTAACGTCACAACGGGGCAGCGTCTCGCGGACGTTTATTAATGCGAGGAGCACCAGGCGCGGCCTCGAACGCCCGTTTTGCGTGCCGTTGTTTGCACACCGGGGAAACTGGCTTAACTCCCGATGAGAAATACGTGTCTCGCCGCACCACGAGACGGATTAAGGCAATGCGACGGTCGAGCGTGAACAAAGGATCAAAGTGGATCACTACCCTCACCGAGCGAATATCCATTTCACGTCGCGAGGCACAGTCTCGCGCCGTATATTTATTTGTGGTGCTGACGTTTTTCTGGTTTGTAGTTGATATCGTTGATTTACTTTGCGTGCATTTTGCGCTTTGCTACACTCGCCAGTAACTGAAGCGAGTTTCAAAGTGATGTATGTGTTAAAGAACGGGTTAGAAGCATCCCTGTGTCCGAAGAGAGTCGTAAATATAATCGCCAAAATGGAGGAAGCATTTTAGTGAAAAATCCGAGACTGAGGTAATTGACAGACGACGGACACTTCACGAATCGATCCTGCTGGAGTCGCCACGTGCGTTCGAAACAGCGTTAATAGGAAGTTTTGTAGACCGTTTCCCCACCCCCGCTAGGCCTTCGCAACGAAGATACCGTAACGCGGCCCGCTTTAAAGGCCGATTCTTGCACCAAAAACGAACACACTTTTCCCAGTTGACTGCGCTACTCGTGTGTTCATGAAACTTCGGCGTTAGCTCAAAAAATCATTTTTGAAAATGTCTTTATCTACACAAACAATGGCGACATCATCCGCGTAGTACAAAATACGGACCTCCGTATTCTGCAACATGAACCTTCAAATGGAACTACAACGCAAAATACTTGAACAAAAGGGTTCCATGAAGATACAAAAAAGCAAACACAAAAGGGACCTCCTTGTCGTACGGAACAAAAAGACGAATAAGTTCGGTCACACACTCGTTCACTACAAGACGGGTGGCGCAATTCCTGTAGGCCATGCGTAAACCATTGCACAAAACTGACCCGATATCGACATGCTCTAAAATAAAAAAGAATATCGTGGGATACACGGTCGAAAGCTTTTTCTATATCGACCAGCAACATTGTCACTCTTCGTTCCATACTATCACAACGTTCTAATATGCTCTGTGCAACGTGGAGGTTCGTGACAATGCTCCTTCATCTTATCGCATGTCTGGTGCAGGCCGACATGTAACGCTTATCACACTTTGCAAACGCTCAACTAATGATTTCATCAAAATCTTGTGATCCACGTTGGTCAGAGTAACGGGCCGATACGAGTTTACCTTGCGGAGTTTAACGTGATCTTCGGATTTTGGTATAAAAATCGTAACAGAAACGAAGGGGAAGAACTTTTAGGTGATGCGCCTTGGTAAACACACACAGCAAAAACGGAGCAAGCTGATTCTTGAGAACTTAATAAAATTCAGCGCCTAGACCGTCAAGACCGGGTCACTATCCCAATTTTAAATTGTCGATAGCTTGTTCTATTTCGCGCACCACTATCGGTAATTCGAGTTTCCCTTTTATGTTGCCTGCCAGCCTCAGCATTAAGTGCAAATACATACTCGAAAGCCGTCCTTTATAGTCGCGCGGTAACTAAAAAGTTTTTTTTATAGTATTCCAAGAACGCGCCCTTATCTTCATCACTAGAAAGCGCCCCTTGGTACGAAATTTCGCTGATTTTATTTCTGCTCGCGCATTTTTGTTCCGCCCCTATCGCTCTTTTTGTGGGTATCTCTCCAGGCGATAAACGTTTCCGTCGCGCTCGCAACCTAGCCCCTTGTACTGTTCTGTGTCACGCGATTCCAGGCGCTTCTCAATACTGATCATTTCGTCGGCAAAAACGTGGGGTGGTATGCATTCTTCCTACATTAACTTCTGTAGCAGAACATTCAACTCCCGCGTTACTTTCTTTTCTTCGTGTTTAAAAAAACTTGAGCGTTCTAAAGCTAATATTTAGGTTTCCTATGTAAAGAAATCCCATTTCACACCGAATGCTTCCCCTTCGGCGCTTACCAATTCTTCGAGTTTTTGGCTTACCGCATCAAAGAAGCAATCGTAATTTATCAGCTTCCTGTTAAATTTCCGTAAATTCCAGGTGAAATTCTTGGGGGCTTCTTTCATTCATACATTTATTTATTTGTTTATTTTTGGTGCTCATGAACGGCGAGGAACTTAAGTAATGATGAGTCAAAAGGATCACACACAAGAAATCTACGGCACTTGGAACAAATAATAACCATTATAGGGGGAAGAGAAAATAGGTAACAGTTAAATATCAGCCACTGGACGCCTTAACGTTTGAACACTTGAGTTGAAAATGTCGATGCTAGTTGTACTGAACGTGTTATAAAAATGTTGGATGCGGTTCATGGGACTGGAAAGGTTGATTGTTTTAACTGAGGAAGTGGGATTTACCCTCAAAAGCACTCGCGGTACATATATTTTAATAGCTAATATGAGGGTTGAACAATCAATGCGACCAAGAACGCATTTATACAAAAACATTACATAGCGCTCAAGTCTTCCCGAGCTTAGTTCAGTACAACCACATCGTCGTAAAAGCCTGTTATACTCATAATAAACGCTGCGGCCAATGTAGTGATCAAAAATAATAAAAGAAGAACCGTCTCTGAGCGTTTTCAATTTCTGCCTAGTTTTCACTACGAAAACAGTTCCAAGCAACCGAACTAAATTCAAGCTTGCTACGTACTAATGAAAAATACAAACTGAATAAACAAGCTCACGAAGGGAATTAACGCGTTATTCTCGAGATAGCACCTAGCGTCCGATAGGCAGCATTTGTGATGTTGGAAACATGTTCTTTGAGTGACAATGATGAATCAATATATACTCCTAAATCTCTTGTGCGCCCAAACCTACGCAATGGTAGGATCTCAAGATAGTAACAAAAACTTATGATTTTTAATTTCTTAGAAATAGACAAAACTACAGTTTCTTGTTTGGATTTAGTGTTAATAGATTGCTGCAACACCAATGGTGCACAGCATTAACGTCCTCGAGTACCATTTCACAGTCATAGATGGATGACACCTGCCTAAACACTTTGATGTCGTCAGCATATTGCAAAATATGTGAATTGCGGACATAAGAACCCAGATCATTTATAAACACATAGAATAAAATTGGCTCTAGTATGGACCCCTGTGGTACAGCAGAAAAAGACACATAAGGTTTAGAATTATGCCCTAATATTCGAACGAAGTTTTTTCTTTCCACCAGATAGCATGAAAAAAAAATTGCAGAGATGGTTATTTACTCCATATGTCCCCGATTTATATACAAGAATTGAATGATTCACGAAGTCAAACGCTTTCGGCAGATCAAAGTATCTGGCATCCATCTGCCCACGCTTTGGAAGAACAAATTAAAAAGTGAAAGCCGTTTACAGCTCCCTGTAACGCCGAATTAGAGCGCAGCTCTTGGGAGGAGGAGGAAGGGTACTAGGGGAGGGTATACCCCTCCTCCCTCTTCCTCACCTCCTTGTCCTCCTCCTCCCTCATTCTTCAATCTCCTCCGGGGGGGGGGGGTCACGTGACCTCGGAGGAGGGGAGGCGGGGAGGGTCACGTGACCGCGGGGGAGGGGAGTCACGTGACCTTGGGGAGGGGGTCACGTGACCTGGGTGAGGGGGGCCACGTGACCTCGGGGGGTCATATGACCTAAGGTCACGTGACCTCGGGGGTCACATGACCTGGGGGCACGTGCCCTCGTGGGTCATGTGACCTCGAGGGGTCACGTGACCTGGGGGTAACGCGACCTCAGGGGGTCACGTGACCGGGAGGCACGTGCCCTGGGGGCCACGTGACCTCGAGGGGTCACCTGACCTTGGGGTGGGGGGCTGGCGCGGTGCATTATGGAAGATTTCCCATAATGCACCGCGCGGTTACGCGGACGGCGACGGCGACGCCGACGCCGACGCCAACGGTGACGCCGACGCCGCTCAAGCCGGAAACGGGCGCCTAAGAGCTGCGCTCTGAAAATTGATGGACGTTTATGTGTAATGCGAAATTAGAGCGCAGCTCATGAGGTCTTTAAAATTTGCAATATACTGTGGCGGGCGGGCACGCAGGCGGAGGAGAGGGAAGTAAGGAAAACACTCGTTTCTCTTTCTCCCCTCCTTTTCCTCATCCCCTCCCCTCCCCTCCTCCTTCTGCTCCTCCTCCATAACCTCCTCTCCTCCCACAGTGTCCCCGCTAAATTTAGCTCGAAACTTGACGCTAAGTGACCTCAACACCAATTCTGTTTCCCCGTTAAATTTAGCAGTCAAAATGATGTCACATGACTTCTTGTCACGTCACCTATGAAAAAACTCAGTTTCTCCGCTAGATGTAGCAGAAAAGTTGACGTCACGTGACCTCAGCAACAATTCAATTACTGGAAATTAGCGCCAAAGGAACGGGGACCGGTGAAGAAGTGGACGACAACACGGGGCGCTTCTCGTCCACTTCTTCACCTGTCCCCGTTTCTTTGGCGCTAATTTCCAGTCATGAGCCAACAAGCCCAGCTAGACATTTTGTTACCAATTCAATTCCCTGCTAAATTTAGCGGGGAAACTGAATTAGTGTTGAGGTCATGGACGTCAGTCACGTGACCGCAATTACTGTTGAGTCATGGGACGTCACAGACCTACACATCAATTTAGTTTCTTCGCTAAATTTAGCGGGAAATTGAATTGGTGTATAGGACCTGTGACGTCCCAAATGCAACGCGCGCTTACACCGCCGGCCACGGCGACGGCGACGCCGCGAAACACGGGGACAAGCGCCTAAAAGCTGCGCTCTAAACAGAAATAGGCGAATGATCACTGAATGACACGTCATCAACGGAATATTGTTTACACGCTTTAATTAGTTTGAGGGAAGCGTAGTAAGCCCTGTCTAAGTGCGCGTGACTTGTTTCCTGGAAATGCGTGTTTTGCAGACGCCTGCCACTTGACGTGCAGTGAGCTACACCTTCTAATTCACCGCGCTCAAGCATATTATTGAAAAACACTGTACTTGCTTCTCTATACCTCGCGTTGTTGAATATGTCCTGGGGCGCACATACGCAGTTAAAATCGCCTAACAATATCACGAGTCGATCAGTGTGAACATATTTTGCAATGTGCTCGAATAAAACTACACGTTCCTCTACCTTAGTACGGGCAAAGATCTTTGCGTACTAAGTGAGGTTTCAAAACAGGGTTGTGTGCTTCGAAGCACACGAAACTTGTTATTGGAAAGAGGAAAATTACATAATACAAATCGACCCGATTCTCAGTTTACGACTTGTTCGACAACACCGATGGACTTCCTTAAAAATAATAAGCCAATCCACACTGTGAAGGTGGATGATTAGCCAGGCTGTTTAGCACATGACACAGACGTGACAAAGAATTTAGCATATGCTCTATTAAAGTTGTCCAATTCAGCAGCATGGTACGCCTGCGTCTTTTTGATGCGTTCTCCGCCTCGCAACATTCGTCGTCCTGTCTGATTTGCCGCATGCGCTTGGCGTTTTGTGCACGATCTTCATCGATGGTGTTTGCCAGCCACCGCCGCCCCTGACATTCACGGTGCCTTTCCAGCCGTTGCTCTTCGTAGGCGCGTTGATCTTCGGAAGTCTGGACTATACGCGCCTTCTCCATTACGACGAGAGAAGTAAAATAAACCTATTGCTAAGTCATCAAGGCGAATGCATGGGATGGTGTTCCACGCCCCTGCACGTGCCGGCGTCTGCAGCAAAAAATGTTCTAAAGCAGAAGCATAAAACAAATATAATCTTGCAAGCCTTCGTCAACGCTTCATTTTGGTTATTTACTTCAAATTCGTTATACGGAAAAGGCGTGCGCGTGCGGCGCGTCGGCGGTGCGAGCGTGAAGTTTTTGGTCGAGCACATGAAAAATCCACGGAACCCTATATAGCCAGAAAACAGCTTCGCTGTAATAACCCCCCCCCCCCCCCCAGGCGTCCACTGATCACGGCTGAGGCACGCGTCATACCTCCTTTCAAAAAGCCGTACCATGTTCTCCGCCTTGGCCTCGCCTTCTCTCTTTGTCTTTTGAACAGTGCCTATGGCTTAGACTTTCTCAATTACCAATCTGTTTACCTGGTATTGGCGTCGCCTGGCACATACTCCGCGCACGTTTAACGTGCCAACATAAAGGGATCGATTCAAGTTCATGAACGATTAAAAGGAGAGGCTAAACGGAGATCCCGGTAAGCACGAAAATAAAATTGACAAACAAAAAGGCACTGGAGACGAGTAAAGGCGGGAAGACGGAGAACACTCACAAACAGTCCTTCCTCCGCCGATCGTCTGGCGGGAAACTGGGCTTGACTTCGTCCTGACCGTTTTTGTGTCCCAGCGGAGGTTAGGCTTGGTTGGCCGCTGGGATAGTTCCAGCCGGCGTGGACGCTGGCTCCCTCGGTCACTTCACTGTCTGAGTGGCGTCCATGTCGGAGGCATGTCCGCCCGCCGCTCGGGCGTTGCCGGTCTCACAACCGGGCTGACCGCTCGCCTCCGCGAATGATACGCCTCCGGAAAGTGCTGGATCCTCAGGCAGGTGCTCCTTAACTCCGTACCGGGGCGTGTCTTGGCCACGCGTCGTCGCCTACGAAATGCGCTTTGGGGACGGTGCGACAGGGTTGCCGTCGTCCTTGAGTTAGGTCGTCCCCCTCTGCCCCGTCGGTGGCAGCATATTTCGAGGCGACCCTCCTACTGCTCCCTCCGCCTCGACGCCATCCATAAAGTAGTTGGTGTTGTCCTCCAACTTCGGGCGGCTGGCCATCGTGGCTTAGGTCTTGATGCAGTCTTGTGCCTCGTGACCGTACCGGTGGCCGTCGGAGCAATGGGGGACGCGGCATTCCCGGCGAATGCGGACCATATGATGGCAGCGAATGCAGAGCGGATCGTGTCAGGTCTCCACGACGAGCACCTTGCACCCTTCCAGGTGAATCTCATGAGGAAAGCCGTTGACGGTGCACACTTCTTCGAGCGTGAGACGTACAATCTGGCTATTAGACTCAACAGCCTCGAACCCCTTCTCCCGGAAGAGCTTCCTAATGACCTCGGACACCTTGCCGTAGCGCTCCAACACCTTCTTCACCTGGCCGTTCGGGAACGTCGTACAGGACCCTAAGAAGCTTGAGCCTAAATGCCGTGTTCGTAGGGTCGATGACAAGGCAGCGTCCCCTTTGATAATCAGCTCCTTTGCTTCCACTAACTTCTGCTTGGCCACTGGCGACTACATCCGCAGCATCCAAACATAATTCATTTGATGACGACCGGCAGACCCCAAGTCCTTCATCACGCCCAGCCTTTGCAGTTCTTGGCGAAAGTCGCGGGTGCGATACGGTTTGCCCCTTCACGTCGCAATGAAGTAAAACAGCGTTGGTGACGACATAACCAGTAGGCAGTAAAGTCCCAACATAAGAGTTTCTTACAAGTACCGGCATTCTTTGAAGCGCCGACTGCGTGACGGTGTAGGTTTTAGGAAGCAAATGGCGGCGAACAAAATGGGTTTGAACTGAATGCCGCCATTTGCTTCCAGCGTAATGTGCTTTGCCGTTTGTATTCGTTTTCGTTACTTGTAAAAGAAGTATGAAGGGACTTTAGAAGGCAGCGATGGCTGAATAACCTTACAATCTTCAGACGAAGCAAAAGCAGACGTACCACGGCCTGACGCGGCCGTTGCCACCGCTCTGTCGGAGCTCACAACAGCACAACCGTCACGTTCGAGCATCGGTAGTGGGGTAGGCCACGTCGGACGCACTTCCTGCTCACTGGTAGAAAGAGCATGAAGGCGATGCGAACGGGGCCGGATAACGCAATCGCGTTCCACTATACTCGTTAGCGGCTGCACTGCGCCCGTGGACCGAGCACCTACTGAATTCTAGGCCAGTCGGTGGCTACAGGTGGCAAGGCTAGAGGGTTGTACTTTCTGCGTTACTTGCCGTAGGCCGGCGACGGACACAGATATCACGCGAGTGCTGCATGAACATTCGACTGGTGCGCGTGTTCGATCAGCGAGGACACCAGCTCCAGCCGAAAGGGATGTCCGTTCTGTAAATTCTGGGCTGGCCTCCGGATGGTGACGTAAAAAATAAAAGGTCTTCCCCAAAATATTTACATGCTTGTTTGCTGTTGTTTTTCACCTCAAAAATAAACTATGGATTGCCGAACCCTTATTCTCCGCTCAAATGTAGCGCTACCGGTCCGAACCAGATGCCAAGAGTTTCAGAGCTAACCGTTATCTCATTGCAGAAGTTATAGGGGATTTTGTGGAAATTTTAATGGTAAAATGGGGCCGGATTTCGTACGTTGTATGTAACTGCAGCAATTCAACTTCATGCATTCGAGAGCTCCGTCGGCTTCTATTTTCCCATAGAAATGTTCAGACGATAACTTAGGGTATAACTTCTGAATAAGATAACGGTTATTTCTTAAACTTTTACATCTGGTTTGGACCACTACCGCTACCTTTGGGCTAGAATGGGCGTTCGGCGAATCGTAGCTTATTTTTTCGGTGAAGAAATCCTGTACATTTTTTTGGAGGACACCCTGTACAACACTGCAGCCTTGCTATCTAAAAGTTGGCTGAATTACAAATCATTTTGCCCACGGTATTTCCCTCAAGCTCTAAGATATTTACTAAAGAGGGAAACACGCGATGCGGTTTCAACTTGTGACCTTCGTTTGATTTCCTTTAATTTCTTTGCTACCATTTGACCTTTTTTTCGAGACATGTCTAAATATTATTAGATTATTGAGAAATATGTGCCTATTTTTGTATGTTTCATAACAACAAATAAATATAAATTTCGGTTGTAATTCTAGTTTCATACATTCAGAGACACCTAGCGGGTTATTTCGGAGCGACTTGCGCGTAATGCGGTCATGATAACAAGATTACTGACAAATGCACCGCCGCATTGTGGCGTTTGCACTTTGCCGAAGATTTGAAAATATAATCATTGAGGTAATATAATAAAGCAGCCAAGTGCCACACTGCGGCTAAGGAGGATTACTTACCAAAGATATTCGCTTGTGCTTGTAGGTTCTGTTGTAGTTTCTGTTAATCAAATAGGAAAACAATTCTCCTTCGTTTTCATAACTTATTTATTGCGTTATTTGGCAAATGACACACGAACAGTACTATAGAGATGTACACCAACTCACGCCATTGCTTTTAGTGTATTTCGGTGTGCACTTGGTAAAGAATACACAAAAGGACGGCTAAGAACAACGGGTTGCAAACAATTACACTGCTAAAGCCACTCTTTGCAGTCCCCACCTTTCTGTGACGGGAAGCCTCCCTACGGATGAACAATGATGGTGACTACAAGTTTAACAACACTTAGAATCAATTCGAGTATTTATTTCGACTTCATCTGGACTCCCACAAGAGGACCACCGCCAATTGTTTATGTGTTGTAGGAATTAGTAAAATTAACTTAAATACAAAAAGTATTAGGATAAAAAAGAGAATTACAGAATTCTCGAATTCATCTCTCCTCCCTTCCCCTACTCCTACCCCCTCTCCACAATATCAAAAACATGTGTTTTTTATTTTATTTGCATGTACACAAGATAAACGTTCAAGAGGACCGGTCAACAATCATTAAAAGACCCTGGTCTACGGGAACTGTCGTGCAGTTCAAATGAGTGCCCTGTTAAACATATACTACGACGCAACATGTGGAATCCTTTGAGTAATATTCACAAACGAGAACTAGAGAAAGTGCAGAAATTTCTTATGCTTTAGCAAAACAGTTGATTAAGGTGACGTTTTCCAAATAAATGTTAAAGTCGGATGCACCCCAGCACCACCAAGAAAAGTTTTGTTTCATGCTGTACCACAGAAAACACCATACTCAAACTTGTATTCCACGCGCAACCTCTATGTCTTTTTACCGTATGATGTATCCGTGCGTGTTGATCACTTCACAAAGTGCGTGGACAAATATGCAAGACTAGCCATTAGCAGTTTATGTTTTACAGAACCAATTTGCTAAGCATTATTTGATAGAACTGACGGAGGAAGGCCATCTCTATCAACATATCTTTCCTAGGAAACATTCACTTGTTTCAACTAGTAAGGTTTTATGGAAATAAATTTGCAAACCCAAACCTGTGATATTGGTTGAATAATGTTTTTTGTGTGTGTGAATGTGACAAGCACCGTGACGTCAACTGACGAAATTAAGTGATAGTATAGTTCGAAGCAACGCATATGCACCGCGAGATGTTTTATCTGGTTGATAATATTTACTTTTTGTTCGCGAATGATTGTTCGTATCTTTTATCTGGGCATTCATTTTTAACTAAAAGAGTCAGGTCTTGGTTTATATCCTGAAACAAATATTCAAATCTTGGATAACTTTGGTTTGCAACATTGTGACCTATGTTCGGGCACAACTTTCAGTGGCACTTTCAAAAAAAGAAAAGAGTGCACGTGCTCAAATTTAAGGGGCCATTAGGCACGCATGCGTCTACTTTTGCTTTTCTTTGCCACAAAACGTTGTTCCCGAGAAAGTTATTTTTTCACTATATTTCTACTCGAGTATCACCAGATTTGTTCCTCTATATTTTTGTGAATTCTTTAGTAATGTAATGCCGAAAAGATGCTGTGTCTACATAACAAGTAAACAAATAAATGACATGCGAAAACATCTCTTCAAATATACGACAGCAACGTCAACCACTCAAGTGCAAGAACAAGTGCCGCAGCGACGCACCCGGCCAGGTACAAGATAATGAATGGTCGCACATCCAAAGGAACCACCGACTCTTCGGAGGTCGACCGATTCCATCCCTCAAAATGTAATTCGGACGGCCTGAGACCGGTCTCATCGAGCCTTCGATACACCGCTGCGAACTGGTGCCTCAGCGGGAAGTCCTTCCTGACAGGCGTGCTGCCGAACGATGGCACCATGGTCTCTTTTCCGCGAATGATCTTCCTCCCGTACTTATGTAGCTCAGTGGGCACGAGGACATGCGTGAAAAACACGTGGGTCCTTCTCACCGCGCGGTCGAGGCATTCGTCGACGGTTTCCGCAATGGTCGGGTTCCGCCTGAAGGCCCTTGCCATGTGTCCCAAGAAGTCCGAGTCGTTCACTCTCTGCTCGAGCAGGGGCCCGTGGATGAAGAACCGTTGCACGCACACCGACACAGTTCCAGCCACAAGATTCGGGACCAACTTTTCTTGCGTGTCGTCCGCTTCCCAGGAGATACCGTGACTAGCGCTCGACGTCAAGAGGCTCTGGAAGAATATCGCTAAGGAACTGCCACCCAGTATCCAGTAAAAGAGGACAGTGCGACCAAAATTTGATCTCTCAAATGAACTTGGAACGGGGTAAGGGAAAGCAAGCACTGAAGCCACGAAAACCATGCCGATGGCTCCGATGTCAGATCCAAGGGGCCTGCGGTCGCGATAGTTGATGAAGCAAAAGCACACGAGGCAAACACCGGCGGCGGCCAAGAGTAGAGCTAGAAACTCGGCAAGGGTGGAATTCAGGTGCATGCCGCTCTGCCAGGTGGCCCTTCCTCCGACGTAGTACACCGCCTGATCTGTCGAACAGGAAGGCAGGATAGAATATGTGAGATCGGCGGTACTCCGAGAGGACAATGTTCTCGTCCAAGACGTCGATCCGCTTCAACAAAAGGTTACGCATCCAATTGTGATCTCTGACTTTGACCATCTCGTAGCTGACGTTCAAGTCTTTCAGACGATTCTTGAACAGAGTCAGGATATTATATCTACATGTGGCGTTGGGCCCATCGTCAGACGTGCATCCTACCTTCAGTGGCCTCGAGGATAATCTAGTCCATTCGGATGATCCCTTCTTCTCCAGCAAAATGTCGCCCAGAAGTTCCGTCTTGTTAATCGTGCGCCGTGACTTGCAGTTCCAAAAGCGATCTTTAGCGATAGAGGCGGTGTGCTGCCGGACGACGACGGCTCTGCAGAAAAGTTCATGCGATGATGCCGAGCCCTCGAGAGGATTCCAGTGAGTGACGATAATGATCCACGTGGTCAGAGGAAAGTTATAAATCTTCGAAGTGATCAGACGCAGAATGCCTCGCCTCAGAATGTGACTCGGCAAGACGACCAACGTTTCTTGATCGTAGACCGCACTTGCGTTCAGGAGGTCGAAGTACTGGGGCCAGTTTCCGCACCAGTTTCGACTTTTGAAGTTTCTACGGAAGTAGGAGATGATCCAGTCGGTGCCGCGTGTTTCCCTCAAGCAGACGATGTCTATGTTAATGTTAGTTTTTAAAGCAACGAGTGAGTGGCTCCCACATTTTGATGTCCAGTATGTTAAAATAATGCAAAGCAGAAGAGAATTACGGTCCATCACGCTCTTTGCCGGTACGGTTCAGAGTGCTTAGACCGTATACGACTGGCGAGTTTTCTTTATGAGAAGCGAGAGCGAACTCTTCTCACCCAGAGGAAAAGGAACAATCCATGACACTCGTTCCATATAGAATAAACCACTTTGTTTTTAGGCCTTTTTCGTGGTGGCCGTAATATTTGCGAACCCAATATTCTCATACAGCGAATGAAAAGATTTGCTTTCGGCCGTTTCGAAGAGACCTCATTGTGTGAATGCCGTTTGTGTAAGGGAGCTATTTAATCATGGAGGGCAACAGCAATTGTCCTCTTCAAAATCTTTCACGCTCGCTGTATTATTCAAATCGACTAAGATCGATATCTACTCAGGTTGACTCGGTACTTTTAATATAAGCCACAACATAAACAAACTTGTATTCTCGAAGCCCATCCCCAACTTTCCTCGACATCAACGCCTCGGCGCATGAAGGCAGTGCAGCGCTTGGATTCACTGGGAATAGCGTATGAAAGGTTGGGGGGAATGCATTCTTTGTTTTCAAGGTTGCATTGGTTCAACCAAGTTTAGGGTAGTATAGCGCCTCTACTAACGCGTTACTGTAACTTTGTTACTTTTTGATAACCTTTAACGTTAACGAGTAACTTTATGTTTAGGTGTAACTCGTAAATGTAGTTATATTACGTTCTGTGAAGTAATGATGAAAGTATAGACGTTGCTGTTGTCTATACTTGCGCTTTCTAAGTAAGTTGTTCGCGACATTTCGAGCTGTAAATTGGCCTTGCACAAACTTGTGAATACGTTTTTGCTCGCGAGGCACGACCCGAATATAGCTACGTGTAGATTTGGTGAAAAAATTGTATTTTTCGCTCACAGTATGCGAAGAAACGAAAGCGACAGCTGTAGCACGGTCACGCATTGTAGGTGAAATGATGCCGCCACGTACCTGAGGAAGAAGGTGGGACGTGGTTATTCATTTTCATAGCCGTCGTGGTTCGCGTTGGGGATGACACTGACGACTGCCCTGAGTGATCCGTAAAGTGGGTAAGCGCGGTGGAAGTTTCTAAAACCATCCAACATTACGCGTAGCAACTGGATACTGCCAAAGTGGGATTTCGCATAAGACGAGTAATGTTAAAAATCCTTTCAAGCTGACTCCACGATGAATCTCCCTTCGTTGCGCAATTCTTGGCGGGACGTCTGGGCTGCCCTCTTCGCCCTCCGCGTGCGGCACGGCGTACGAGCGGAAGTCCCGACCACAGTGAAATCAATATCCAGTGGTCCCACTCAAGGCCACTTCCGGTAATCGCGCACTGCACAGCGCCCCTCAAGCCGCATGGCGACAACTGAAGGTGTAAATGAAAAACAGACAAAAAACAAGGTAAAAAGGATTGCAATCAAAGTAAATTGAGTGCGTTGATGTTAATATTTTTAGGAAACATAATAAGCTGGATTATAATGATAAACCAATATGAAAAGCGAAAATCGAGCAGTGACCGTTAGCACCGTTAGCTTTAGAAGTTATTGCCCTAACCGAAGCCATGTTTTTAAACTTCGCCGGTTCGCGTTGTCGGCGTTGTCGGTGTTGCTGTTCTGCGAATGTTTCTTCCAAAGTATATTTTTCTTTCTGTTGGATCCTCACTTGGAGTCGTTGATGTCACATGAGTTACCGAATCATGCAGTGAATTCGCTCTAAATGGGCCTGCTCAGGCAAAAAGACGGGGACTCGCTTGGCCGTTCTGGATTCCGATTCAAGTTCGTTACAGGTGGGTGCAAACATTTCTTAAAGTGTTTGTGCTGTCCTTCGCGTCAGGCATGGCACGATCGTCTTTTCTTTTCGCTTTCTTGAATAGCTGGTGTTTACGTCTGATTAAGGCTGCAATCTCCTTTGTCATCTATGCGAAGGCTGCTACCGCGCCTGCTGGTCTCTAAGGTGGACACATTCGTGCTGAATTGCTGACATCATGTCGAGCAAGAAGTCGTAGGCGTCGTCAGCCGATGGGTGATCAAACACGATGGACCTGGGGGCCAGTTGGATTAGCTAATTGAGATGAGGGCAATCGTTTTTTTAGAACTGCTGGATACTTCTTGGCTTGATGACACTCGCTTAGGGGCTGACCAGTGGATATTGGTGAGGAGAGAACTGTGATCACTGCTTGGTAGGCTGGATGTGACTGTGCAGCGGATGTATAAGGTGGGATTATTGGTGAAGGCGAGGTCGAGGAAGGTAGCATTGCCATTTCGAGAAATGTAGGATGTGGCATCAAAAATTTGGATGAGGGCAGCAGTTTCCAGTACGTCTAACAGTATGTTATAGAGTAGATCTGATGGGATAGGAGTGTCAGGGTTGGACCAGTTAATGTGACTGTTGAAGTCACCAAAGATGAACAGTGCAGAGAACCTACTGGTGTCTATGCGCCGTAGGCTCTCTTGGAGCAGGGCGTAGGATGGTTCTCGGAGGGACGGTGGGCAATAGGTAGACGCCAGAAGAAGCTTTCCATGTTTTCAAAAGACGCGGAGGGGTGAGGTGGTCGAGATGTCGGCAGGGCTGTTGTTTCGTCTCGCCAAGGAGGACGCCGACCCCTGTTGAGGGGCAGTCTTACTGGAATACAGAGAATTGCATGAAATTGAGTAATTGCGCCAATAATTGCCTATCGACGATTGAGGCGTCCAGCCATGTCTCTCACACAGTGAATATTGTATTTGGGAAAGATGACTTCAGTGCTTTAAAGTCAGGTAACTTGTTCTTTAGGAAGCAAATGTTGTAAAACCAAATAGAAATCACGTTTGTCGGTGCAGGAGCGCCGCCGGCTGAGGATTTGTCGTGCGAACGGTGAACGCCGCCGACGTCTCTCGCCGGAGGCGGATCGGAGAACTGCTTGGTAGAGCTCGTGATGATGGTGAGGTACGCATGAGCTCCGTGCTGCTTGGGGGATGGGAAGAGGTCATTGGCGAGGAATGTGAGCTGACGCCGCACAAAGCCAGTCAGTTGATAACGAGGAAAGGCGTCTATACAAAGCTAGAAATACGTCTTTGCATTTCCAGAGGAGCCACAAATCACAACCGTCACATTGGAGAGCGTCAACTTTGCCTACTGCGGTGAGAAATTGGCTTTCTAGGTGCTCACGGTTTATCGATGATAGGTCGATATTTCTGTCGAAGGGCCAGTAGCCCCGTCAGGCAGATCAAAAGACCGAGAGTGTTAAAGGCGCGCCGTCATCTTACCTAACTTTTACAAAGTGCGCTGAAGAAATTGACTGGCTAGATCCAACATACCTCCTAGAAAACTGGCCTGGCATGTCCACCATTCATCTCGGGAGAAAAAGGACGGGTAGGTCTAATGCACCTCCAAAGACAGCTTTATTATTAACCACATTCGCCTTTGCTTACTGTTAAAGCGACTGGATTGTAATCACCCTCGTTATCTGAAGCAATTTTGAGAGTGAGTATTTTTTTGCGCGCTACTACCAGGTTGTAGTTTTATGAAGCATTGTATTATAAAAAATGGTTGTATGAATGGCTGTATTGAAATCCCTTTACCGCGACTTTACCTCTGTACCTGTTTAGCCTATGTTTATTGATCGTCGGTTCATCATTTTTATGCACATAGCTTGAGGGCTACCATCCAAACTGTTTGTACAACCGTGTCTTTTGCTGATAGCCGTCAAGAACCGCATCATTGTAAGTGCTGTTTGTAACATTTTCGTGTCAAAGGTACTATGTAGAGCGAAAATAAACAGCCAGCTTGAAATAACTCGTGTGAATAAATTACCTGTGACTGTCGTTCAGTGGTGCGCACGTCACAATAAAGCGAAGGCGCAAAGCAAGCGGACGCGAGAAGCCAGTAAAGAAAATACCATGGAAGCCGCCATCTTAGAAAACAAAACAATAAAGCCGAAACATAGAAAGTCGTTAGTTACCCCTTCCGTGGTGAGAGGGCGCTCTTATGAGTTTATTTGATTCTCAATATAATTTAGGTTGTGTGAATAATATATTATGGGTTCATTTCTTCACTTTACTTTTATTTACACCAGGCTCCGATCACGTGGTTTGAGATTAACACACGCGTATTCAACAATGGGCAATCTGTGGTACCGACTACCCTCTCCTCGCGGCGAGGGGTGTGATGACGATATCTCTGGAAAGTGTCTCCCATAAAGCTATCAATTAAAAAAAATTATTAACTTTACTCACGTGCTTCTATACACCTCCGCCTTTGTATCTTAAAACTTTATATATGTTCCTGCTTTTTTTTTGCGTCTTGCCAAAATAATTATATAATACAAAATGTTCGTTGTTTTCTGCATCACTTCCATTTTTGCGATGAGAGATACATTATGTAACCCTTACGCCTCGCGTACGTTTTGCAAAATTGAGTTTCTCGGGCCAAAAGGCTGGCCAAAGCAAATCTGGCGAGGGGAAGTGTTACCTAGAGATTCAAACTCACGAGTGGAACCGCATCTTCGCCTTATATGTCATGCACGTCATCAGAATATGGTACTGCTTTAATAACTTCTTTAGCGATTTTTATAATAGTCTATCCAAAACAAAAGATGTAACACAAGCTACAGTTCTCAAACTCGAACACATGGAACACGACATATAGTAGGCAGCTTTTTGTGCATGGCACTTGACGAAATATTATAAGCCACGGTAAGTCTGTATCTTGGATATGGTGAATGTATCTCCATATATCGCAGTATTTCTTGCTGCACTCAAGCTTTCTTTTCCAAGAAGGCACAGCGGCGTTCTCAGAAGCTTCGAGTTGACTGGTCCCTTTTTTCATAGTTTTCACGGCACCGATGAAAAGTGATTTTGCTCAGAAAAGTTGTCCGAGGTCTCGTCAGTGCTGCCAGATGGTCGCACAACAACGAGGTAGAGGGCGTAGAGTGATAAACCGAAAGTTCGGAAATGGCACCCCCGGCTGCCGCCATTTTGTACGCAAAAGTGACTACACGTCACCTGACCTCAAAAGAGCCGTGACGTCACCGGTAAGATGACAGCGCCCAGAGCTGGGGAATGCGAGTTTGTTCGGTGCGCGATAGTCGCGATGTGTAGCTGCTTTCCGACGACTTCGGTCTTCTTCGTGCTCGCTGACGCAGGTCTAATGTGAAAATATGAAGAAATGAGACTTTATTACCTTTTTCCGCAAGATCGCTCTTGATCATCTGGATATTAACACCTGCGAGACAGCATCAGCCGTGTCGCCGTACCGGTGCTCGGTTTCCCGGATGTGTTCGAGGGTCGATAGAACTTTGAGTGCTTTTAGCATGCAATTTTCGCTTTCTCTTAGGTTTGTTTGAACGTTGGAATGTCTGAGAATCGACGCGAAATGTATACGTCGGACGTAGGGCCTAGGGGAATGCGTTTCAGCCCTAGGTAAGAGTATAATCACAGCCAACTTTAAGCGAGGAAGCTCCTGCGATCTTTAACCTTTTGCGCTAATCGACGATTCTACATTCGATCGCTTTTCTTCCTTTTTTGTGAGTGCGAATTGCACACCTATTTTCAGCCGCGAGGATGACGTTTTTATTAGTGGGGGGGGGGGGGGGATGAATAAATCGTTGCAGGCACCTGCTTCAATGCTATTCGACTTGCTATTTTTGGTGTACGCATAGATTAATTGCACAATTTTCTCTTTCGTACGTTTTTTTTTGCAGCAAGAGTGCATTGTATTAGTCGGTCAATTATTTCCTTGTTCTAGTTAATTGTACAAGATGAATCATATTCGTGTTCACCTTTTGCCCGAAAAGCACTCTTGTTGAAAAATGTTGACTGCCATTCCTTTCGGTCTCTTCAATATACTTCTTTCTAAAGTGTAGGCTGCTATACTTCGTATTACCATAACCTGGAAAAGGGCAACCGCCACAGCCCCCTCGTGCCAATCAGATTGACGGAGTGAAGGCACGTGAGAAATCTGTGCTGGCGAGCACTCTGATGATATGTTGTCATCTGCCTCTCTCCAACATGCATATTGCCTCACCAAGACTGTAGCCTTCGCCGCTTGCCAAATTGTGATGGAACGAATTACAGTAGCTACTACTCTAATTGCCCAAGGCCTTCATACTTTGGTCATTTGTTCGACAAGAATGTTATGTCCGCCATCACTGTGAACTCGGCTGAGCGCCTATTGGAATCGAATGCTGCATTAGCGTTTGACGTGAACTGGGGTATATTCGTGTGCTTTGCACCGAAAAAAATGGCGACAGTTGTGTTGCTTGATGGGGTTTTGCAAAGGGTCTACTGTGTCATACGTATTGGAAGTGTCCTGCTATATAACAATGCATGAACACATACCATTAAATTAGATGCTCAGAGGTGTGTTTGTTTTTGCAACTAAAAAGTTACAGCAGTGTGCTTTAATGTTATTACCATGTGCGTAGTTTTAAGTATCCTCTGTGCAATACCTACAAAGGGCCCTGGAGAGAATAAATTAATAAATAACATTTTCACATCACTGGAGTTGGTTTTCGGATGCGCCATATGTTCAGTAGAAGTGGAACGAGTGCAGCAATATGCAACCAGTCTGGTATGTCCCATTAATTAATATTGAGGGGTCAGAGATGCGAGTGTCCTCAAAATTTCCAGCACGTGCGGTGAACACAATTCTTTGAAGACGTTAAGGCGAGCGGAAATATGTTTGTTAGGTTAGTGTATCAAATATGTTGATTTCCACTTGATTACGTTATTATTGGTTCTTTGCAAATGGTTCCATAACCGAGTTCTTTCTGCGACAGTCTCGTGTCAGGCGTTCAGTCATAGTACCTGTGCTGCTTGTTGTCGGATGATGCTCCTGGAACGTTGGTGTTCAGTTTGGTTGAGTGGCAACTTTGACCGACTGATGCCGTCTTGTAATCAAACGTCATGTGCGGCCACTGACATATGATGCACTGAAGCTGCAGGGCTGGCTTCGAATCCACAAATTTTCCTGGTAGTTTTCTGCATCAATGCAGCAAGCTCGGGCAGGTATGAATGCTTAGGCGTTGGTGTGTCTCATTGAATCGGCATTGAATAGTAACGGGCAGCCGATGGCGGTCGTCGTGACTTTGTGGCATAAGTCGCCCTCGGATCATCCGATGCCGCTTCGCTCGAAGAAAACTCCAAATGAATAGCCTGTCAAACTTGTTCCGAAACAATCTCCGCAATCAAAATAAAAGCCGGGCAACTGATGGCAGGAAGTAGCTTCCTGGTCTCCTCCTGGACAACGTCGTGGATGCCTGGGAGGCTGGCATCGAAGTTGCAGCTGGACGACTCGAGTGTCGAGAAGCTGGGAAGTTGTTGATAGCGACAGGCTCGGGCCTGCAGTGTGCATTCAATGTTGGAAGCCGCGGTGATATGAACCCTTCGGCTGTTGTCGTGGAGTTGCGGACAAGGCTGCCGGAGGTTTTGTACCTCGCATGAGGGACATGGGATTCTTAGCTTCTTGTCTTCTGTAACATCAAGGTTGGCGTGGCTGCTCGATCACGCCCAAAACATCTTCCACGAAGGCGGTGACGCTCTTGTAGGGGCCGCATATTGGACAGAATCAGGAATTCGGCTCTCCCTGGTCAATGCTGGCTGATGAACGTGCACTTCAGCTCGATCGTGCAAACTTCCCACGACGTTAAGGAGGATTCGTGGTTCTCAAACCAGTGCCTGGCAGTTTCTTCCACGAGAAGTATAGGTTCTGCAGGAGCTGGTTGTCCGTCTACCCACTGTGGCGGGCGACACGGCCATATATTTCAATCCAGCCCTCGAGATCTTCATACACCTTGCGTGAAAGGGCATCGGAGTGCGAGGTGTGACGGGCACGCAAACGATGATGGGAGCGGACGCGGTTTGCTGCTACAGGTTTGTCATTGTTGGCTTAGTCAGCTTCGTTTTTTCTGGCAAAAGACCGAATTCCGGTGGTTCTTGCTAGTATAGCAGCGACTGGCTCGGATTTCAGGTTCTTCGTGGTGCATTTCCAAGGTTCGTCCTTGCGGTACTTGCTCGTCTTGCGGTTTTTCTGCCGGGCTTGGGATAGGACTTGGTTCCCGGCTCGCCGGGCGTTTAAGACGCGGGATAATCCGCCACCCGTGTCTTGTTATCGTGCAACTCGGCTGAGGAGCCACCAGGGTCGACACAGAGTGAAGGGCTATATGTAAAGTGCGCAGCACCTCCATCAGAACATACGATGACAGCTGAGCATGGCCTGGAACTTTCCAGACTGGTAAATATTGATAGAAGTAGGACTGGAGCAAGCATCTCTGACAATATAACAAAACAGACAGAAGAAAGTTTATCCTGACCACTAAAAAAGCTGCATTGTTTTAGAGGCATTCTGTTCGAATAAATCCTCCCCTTCGGGGTTTGGCGACTGAAGTGGACGAACTGAACTGAAATGGATGTGGAACCACTTTTCTGGTGATGAGCCGCTGCAGACTGTCGTCGCAAAGCGGCGTGAACGGGTGGACTGGGTAGGTAACACACGTGATGAAATGGAAATGTCCATACAGCTTGCAATTCGCGTACCGAGTGTTGATGAAACTTGTGTCGACGAAACGTGCGACAGACAAACGGAAACAATACCAACTGCTACACCTGTGCTCCGTGAAAGTGCACGTCTACGCCAGAACAATTTAGGAAGCAGCACAGCATCACCTAAAGCACGGCACAGGAACTACCAACTTGAAGCACTTGAAGGCAGCTCTCCGGTGCGCCGCACAACCAAAGTGAGCCTTCGGTCATTTTAACGAAGCGGCACCACGATTGCACACTGCCAAGCACGACTCACGCAATTTCCGTCGCTAAACTGCGTATCCAAACATATTGCACACGCTTCACTGCAGACCTCGAAGACTCCGATGGTCAACGAGAGCACAGAAACGTCGCCTTTAAATTTACTTGCGGTATCCGAATCAATCCGAGGTCCGAGCAACGTAGGGCCGATTGTCTCTTTCGTGGCAACATCCCCGTCGGTCACCAGCGAAATGCACACCGTTTCTCTTTCTGTTCACGTTATACCTACGTCAGACATCACGCTGAACTCTGAAGTCGCTTTCGACCGGGCTCATATAACGGCTTCCGCGTCTGAAATCAACTCGCCGACACGAACGACAACAAACAACGCATCCGACAAGCTCCGCGACAGACAAGCGGAATCAATACCAACTGCAACACCTGTGCTCCGTGAAAGTGCATGTCTACGCCAGAACAATTTAGGAAGCAGCACAGCATCACCTAAAGCACGGCACAGGGACTACCAACTTGAAGCACTTGAAGGCAGCTCTCCGGTGCGCCGCACAACCAAAGTGAGCCTTCGGTCATTTGAACGAAGCGGCACCACGATTGCACACTGCCAAGCACGACTCACGCAATTTCCGTCGCTAAACTGCGTATCCAAACATATTGCACACGCTTCACTGCAGACCTCGAAGACTCCGATGGTCAACGAGAGCACAGAAACGTCGCCTTAATATTTACTTGCGGTATCCGAATCAATCCGAGGTCCAAGCAACGCAGGGCCGATTGTCTCTTTCGTGGCAACATCCCCGTCGGCCACCAGCGAAATGCACACCGTTTCTCTTTCTGTTCACGCTATACCTACGTCAGACACCACGCTGAACACTGAAGTCGCTTTCGACCGGGCTCATATAACGGCTTCCGCGTCTGAAATCAACTCGCCGACGCAAACGACAACAAACAACGCATCCGACAAGCTCCGGCCCAGCTGGGACCAGCCGCATTTGCCACAAAAAGTTGTTCCCGAGTATAGTTGGTTTTTGTTTCCACAATATTTCGACTGGAGTATCACCAGATTTGTTCCTTCTTTTTTTTTGTAAAAGATTTAGTAATATAATTTTGAAAAGATGCTGTGTGTACATAAAAAGTAAACAAATCAAATGCATCCGAAAACATCCCGTCAAAAGTACGTCAGCAACGTCAAACACTCAAGTGCGAGAACCATTGCCGCAGCGACGCACCCTGCCAGGTACAAGATGATGAATTGTCGCACATTCAAAGGAACCGCCGACTGTTCAGCTGTCGACCGCTTCCATCCCTCAAATTGTGATTCGGACGGCCAGAGACCGGTCTCATCGAGCCTTCGATACACCGCTGCGAACTGGTGCCTCAGTGGGAAGTCCTTCCTGACGGGAGTGCTGCCGAACGATGGCACCATGGTCTCTTTTCCGCGAAGGATCTTCCTCCCGTGCTTATGTAGCTCAGAGCGATCGCGGACAGTCGTGAAAACACGTCGGTCCTTCTTACCGCGCGGTCGAGGCATTCGTCGCCGGTCGCCACAGTGGTCGGTTTGCGCCTGTAGGCCCTTGCCATGTGTCCCAAGAAGTCTGAGTCGTTCACTCTCTGCTCCAGCAGGGACCCGTGGATGAGGAACCGTTGCACGCACACCGACACAGTTCCAGCCACAAGATTCGGGACCAACTTTTCTTGCGTGTCGTCCGCTTCCCAGGAGACACCGTGTCTAGCGCTCGACGTCAAGAGGCACGGGAAAAATATCGCTAAGGACGTGCCTCCCAGTATCCAGTAAAGAGGACAGACCGAAATCCGACCGAAATTCGATTTCTCAAATGAACTTGGAACGGGGTAAGAGAAAGCAAGCACTGAAGTCACGAAAACCATGCCGACGTCTCCGATGTCAGATCCAAGGGGCCTGCGGTCGCGATAGTTGATGAAGCAAAAGCACACGAGGCAAACACCCCCGGCGACCAAGAGTAGAGCTAGAAACTCGGCAAGAGTAGAATTGAGGTGCATGCGGTTCTGCCAGGTGGCTTTTCCTCCGACGTAGTACACCGCGTGAATTTCGAACAGGAAGGCCGGATGGAAGATGTGAGATCGGTGGTACTTCGAGAGGACAATGTTTTCGTCCAAGACGTCGACCCCTTGAACAAAAGGTTGCGCATCCAATTGTGACCTCTTACTTCGACCAGCTCGTAGCTGACGTTCCAGTGTTCCAGAAGATTCTTGAACACACATGGGTTAACATTTCTACATGAGGCGTCAAACACGCATCCTACCTTCAATGGCCTCGAGGGTAATATTTTCCATTCAGATGATCGCTTCCTCTCCAGCAAAGGTCCCCCAGAAGTTCCCTCTTACCAATCGTGCGCCGTGACTTGCAGTTCGAAAAGCTATCTTTAGCGATGGAGGCGGTGTGCTGCCATATGACGACGGCTCTCCAGAAAAGTTCGTGCGATGATGCTGTGCTCTCGAGAGGATTCCAGTGAGTGACGATAATGATCCACGTGGTCAGAGGAAAGTAATAAATCATCGAAGTGATCAAACGCAGAATGCGTCGCCTCAGAATGTGACTCGGCAAGACGACCAATGTTTCTTGCTCGTAGACCGCACTTGCGTTCAGGAGGTCGAAGTACTGAGGCCAGTTTCCGCACCAGCTTCGAGTCTTGAATTTTATACGGAAGTAGGAAATGATCCAGTCGGTGCCGCAGGTTTCCTTCAAGCAGACGATGTCAACGTTAATGTTAGTTTTTAAAGCAACCAGTGAGTGGCTCCCACATTTTGATATCCAGTACGTTAAAATGATGCAAAGCAGAAGAGAATTACGGTCCATCACGCTCTTTGCCGGTACTGTTCAGCAGTGCTTAGACCGTGTACGACAACCGAGGTTTCTTTGTGAGAAGCGACAGCGAACTCTTCTCACCCAGAGGAAAGGGAACAATCTATGAACTCGTTCCGTATAGAATAAACCACTCTGTTTTATGCCTTTTTCGTGGTGGCAAAATATTTGCGAAGCCAATATTCTGTTACAGCGAAACAGAAGATTTGCTTTCGGCCGTTTTGAACACACCTCATTGTGCACATGCCGTTTGTGTAAGGGAGCTATTTAATCATGGAGGGCAACAGCAATAGACCTGCTGAAAATCTTTTACACTAGCTGTAATATCTAAACCGACTAAGATCGATATCTACTCTGTTAACTCGGTACTTTTAATATAAACCAAAACATAAAAAAAAATCGTATTTTCGACGCCCATCCCCAACTTTCTACGACATCAACGCCTCGGCGCATAAATGGCGCATTCACACTGGAAGCGGATCCGCGTTCGCGAAGCGGTTGCTGATGCGGTGAGCGAGCGACCCCGTTCAGACACACCCAGAGGCGGTTGGCGAGAGGCGGTTGGAGGTTTCTCGGCGATAACGCGTGATCTTTTGAGAGTTGCGTTTGGCAACCCTGTTTTACAATCCAAAATCTACTTTGATTCACGATCCAAAGCCAAACTTTTGCTATTCTGGCACCCGGAAGATTTTTCTTCGGGATGTTCGCACGCATCACGAGTTGGCAGCGAAAAAAGTGACATGGACCCGCAAAACTCGCCTGTGCTTCCCTCGACTTCGCCCGCAAGCAACGCCTAGCTAGGCACGCCTTGCTGACTCAGAACAGGATGCCGCCGACTTTTTCTTCGAAGTGGACCCTTCCCGCATGAATAGCTGACCTTGTTTGCGAGAAAGAGGGCCAGTGTCCTACCTCGTTGTTCGATCTTATCATTTTCGAAGTTGTGAACGGTGGGGTGGACCGTGGTGTAGGAAATGTGTTCGGTGCTAGCCGGTCGTGGCTTCATTGGTGGCGGACTCTCCTCTCGTCCCTCGAACGTCGATCGAGTCTACTGTTTGTTTGACATTAAGCTCAAATAAACGCCGTATGGATTACCTCTGCATCGTCTGGTACGTACACTTTATTTCTTGAGTATGTTCCCTTTATTTCTTTTGTTAGTAGTACTCGTTACGGGTCGAGCTAGCGCAGGTACCTTGCCCGCTCCGCGGTATTGCGTTGGCTGAGCTATCAGGCTCACGACGTCTCTATCGGCCTTTGTGGTGGTCATGCACGGTGTCGAAAGCTTTCAATAGTTCACGCGACTATCTTATTGGGTACAATAGCTGACATTTCGGTCGATCAGGGGCGAGTTCCGACGTTCTACGGGCATAGACTAGCAAGGCAGCGAGCTTCGGGCTGTGGCACCCGGAATAACAAACAAACTCTTACCCGAACCAAATCTCCGGTGCGAAGCCGGTTAAGATTACGAGTCAATTCTTTTCGCGGCGGGTTCAAGTGACGGACGTGAAGATCGCGTTTCTCCGTTGATTTCTCTGCTACAGCGCCTAAAGACCCGTTCACACTCTTGCGGCCGACTTCGACCGAGAGAGACCAGATCTGTTAAAACTTCTCAAAATTTCATTTCTGGCGCCATCTATGCGGTGATCGTGGAACTGCATTTCACAAGAGCGACGGTTTTGCGGCATTTTCGAGGTCGAATGTGCGTAATACCTATGAGAAAGGCTCGTTTATAACGTTTCCAAAAGTTTTTCGAGACAAGAAAGAAAGGATAATGCGCGGGAGAAATAGAAAATATGCCGGACCGTCAAGTTTACACTGCAACCCGATAGATGGCGCCACTGTGTCCTCTGGTTTAAGAGGTTGTAAGGAACCAAGATTTAAGAGGTCGTAAGAGTGTGAACGGGCCTTTAGACGCCTCGCCAGCGACAGGTGCCATCTTGTTTTGAAAGACACTGACGTCACGTCAGCGTCGCGTTCCGATTGGTTGCCGCTTTGCGGTTCGTGAAAGCGGTTGGGAGAAATCGGTCCCGAAGCGGTTGGCAAAAACGCGCTCAAACCGCTCGATCTCAGCCGCTTTGATGTTGAGAACGCGCGGATCCGCTTCGCGTTTGCGGATCCGCTTCCAGTATGAACGCTCAGCGGTGCAGCGCTTTGATTTACGCGGAATGACGTATGGGAGGGGAGGGTGGGGAGACGCATACCTTGTTTTCAAGGTTCTATTGGTTCAACCAAGTTCGGGGTAGTATAGCGCCTCTAGTACCGCGTTACTGTAACTTTGTTACTTTGTGATAACGTTTGGTACTAACGAGTTACTTTATTTTTAAGTGTCACTCGTAACTGTAGTTTTATTACTTTCTCAGGAGTAATGATGAAAGTATTGACGTTACTGTTATTGCTACTTTCAATTTTTTTTATGAAAGATATATTATTGAACGAGTACACTCCAGCGATTTCTTGCGCCTTCTAAGTTACGTGTGCCCGACATTTCGAGTGGCGATTGTGCTTGCACAAACTTGTGAATACGTTCTTGCTCGCGAAGTACCACCCAAATATTGCCACGTGTAGATTTGGTGAAAAAATCGTATTTTTCGTCCACAGTATGCGAAGAAACGAAACCGACAGCTGTAGCACGGTCACACAATGTGGATGGAATGATGCCGCCACGTGCCTGAGGACGGAGATGGGACGCGATGATTAATTCTCATAGCTATCGTGGTTGGCGTCGTGGATGCTGCCTCCAGTGATCCGAGAAGTGAGTAAGCGCGGTGGAAGTTTCTTAAACCATCCAACATTACGCGTGGTAACTGGATACTGCAAAAGTCCGATTTCGCATTACGCGAGCAATGTCGGAAAACAAGACTTTCAAGCAGACGACACGATGAGTCTCCCTTCGTTGCCGCATTCTGGGCGAGACACCTGAGCTGCCCTTTTTACCCTCTGCGTGCGGCACCGCTTCCGGGATGTCCCGACTACCCTCTCCTCGCGGCGAGAGTGGAGAGAAGAAGGGTGTATCCATTTTCGCCGTGCGCGCCGTGATGCCAAGGTTTGAGGACGAAATTTCCGAAAAGTGTCTCTTATGAAGCTATCGCCTTAAAAAAATTAATATATTTTTTCTTAAAGCACGCGCTTGTACTTTGAGACTGAACACTTGCACCTTGGTATCTATGAACTTTATCTATGTTGCTGTTTCTTTTTTGCTTTTCTTTTTTTCTGCGTCTTGCCGAAATAATTCTATAATACTAAATATTCGTTGTTTTCTGCATCACTTACATTTTTGCGATGAGAAATATATTATGTAACCTTTGCACCTCGGGTACGTTTCGAAAAATTGATTTTCTCGGGCCAAAAGGGTGGCCAATGCAAATCTGGAGAGGGGAAGTGTCGCCGGGAGATTCAAACTGATGATAGAACCCGATGAAAACTGGTTTCGCCCAAAAACGTTCTCCGAGTGCTCCCCAGTTCTGCCAGATGGTCGCACAACAAGCCGCCAAATGGATGGAGAGAATAACCCAAATGCAGCCAAAGCCACCGAAATTCGATGTCATCTCGAAAACAAAAGCATACTTAACCTATAAATTTCCACATATATATGGTGTCTAAAATTTCCCTCAAACTAGCAAGATTTCCCTTTTCCCACGTAGACCTGAATATTACCTTAATCTGAGAAATTCCCCGCGGGGCGGCAGCCCTCCTGTAACGTTTGGCTGAAACGAAAAATCAACACCGAAATTGTTACGCCTACATAGGGGGCCACACGAAACGACATCAGTCCCCAGGCAGAAAAGTGAACTCACGACCTTGAGACCATGACCCTAGTGCTTTGCCGACTGACCTAGCGAGGTTCGTTTTCTTCTATTGCCAGGCTTGAAAAGTAAAACAATTTTAGCACCAGAAACGTCGCCCGCCGGCGTTTCGACTAGCGGAGTAAAATGTTAAGATTCTCGAATCGCTTTTAGCTTCTCGGATATCTCCGGCCACTCTGAGGCCGGGTATATGTTTTGGTACAGAGGTATCATCCAATTTAAACTCTCGTTAAGTTAGAGGCGTCCCGGGCAGGCATCCAGATCAGCATGGCGGACCACCATCCGGCTTTTCCATATAACATGTAGACTCAGTAGCATCACAAGGTTGTATGAGAAGGGATTGCTCTCTACCGATAAAAACCGAGACCCTCAAGCCATTAGTGGCAAGTCCTCCTTTAGCGTGCGTTGGAGCACGTCCCAAAACACGATGGGGTCCAAACAGTCGGGGAACACATGTTCCACAGTCTCCGGTGTTTTGCAGAGACAAAAATCCTCACCCCACGGAACAAATATGCCTTTTCCGGCCAACCAAGTTTTAACATGCCAGGTGTGGGTATGGAGTTAATAAATAAAGGGTCTTACCGACCCGCGTACTTGCATTATTTTCGCACGACACAGCACATCGCGATCCGTGCTATCACGGTACGCTGAGGGGTAAAATGAAACAGGAAACAAGCGGTCCACAAGATCCCGTGCCAGCCGCTTCCGTGTCACTGAACAAAAAAAGTACTCTATTGAAAAACGAACACAATGAAATCAAAATGCGCAAACCACCTCTTTGAGAAACCCACTGACTTTGCCTCCATAAAACGATAACTCTCGTAGTCTGCTAAATAATCGTACTTGAATAACACTGCGCAGGAAAGGGTCAGTCTGATCCCGCGAAAAGAAGAATCGTGAGACCAGCTGCCGATCAAACAAATGACACAAGCTAAAGCCACCTGATTTTACACAACGAAAAAGGTTATCACGACAATATCATTCCGATATCGAATTCTATATTTACGTTAGAAAACACTCAATGCATAAGCTGCAGGTGGACACGAGAACAATGTAACATTTGTAACAGATACGAGATCTTGCCACCAAGAATAAAATTACATACTGTGGCTCGTGCGAAAATAGAAAAAAATCACGACCCCCCCAATTTGATGCCTTGACACGATCTTTTTCTTTTTCAACACTCAGAAGTTCATTGTTTTCACGATAATTGTTCAAAGGCTGTCCCAAGTACACTCCTGGCGAGGTAGACCACTGAGCAGTCTCAAACACACGCGGAACCTCCCGCAATGGCCGTGATCAGCTAGCGAGGCACGGCCCCTGCTCTCGACGCGAAGAGAGGCCTCTCGCGTGGCGTTCGAAGGTCGCGCGCCCGGGCCCTCTCGCGCGCCTCGGAGCCCCGAAAGCGTCTGGGCAGCTCTCAGCGTTTGTCAGCAATTGATGTGAATCTTCGGCCCACTTGCTTTAGAGCAAGGCGGTGCCGTTCACACGCATTTCCCTTCCGCCGACGGCACGGTGGAGGAAAAAGAGACGTGAGCTTATCGAGAACGTAAGAAAGGGCAGAAGCCGCAGGAAGAGGTTTCACGGAGATCCCGTAATTGAACGCCGATAACTGGAGGGCATATCGCACATTCTGTGCTTACCAGTCTTTGTTGGCGCGCTGAAGCTTATGGTTCATTTTTATCGAACAGAGGACCCGCGCAAACGTTGCCTTAAATCTCGCGAACTCTGCCGCGGAGAAATGAGACCGTTCCTATGTACCTTTGCTTCGCTTATCACCCGGGTGAAGAATGCTGAGTGACTGAGCTCTGGTCGCATTCGCAGCGTCTGGATATACCGCACAACAGAGCTACACCGCATGCTCAGATGGCATTCCACAGCCCAGCATGCAAAGATGCAGAGCGCAGAAGGCGATTTTTTGCAAATGTCTACTTTATACCATCTTCCATTTCACGAACTCCGACCGCAAGCGACACTCCTATCTGATGGAGCCAATGAGGCAGTGGCAAACCTATGGTGCCTTGAAAGCCACTCCGACTGGTGTGTTCACCGCGTCCAAAAAAGTGGTCCCTCGATCTCCACCTGATGACGTCATAGAAATGTCATGCTATCGCCGGTCGCGATCCTGACGGCGTCCCACAACAGCCGTGGCGAATGTCGCAGACACCTGTTCTGCTGCAGGTCGCTTTCTAGCGTGACAGTTCACGGAAGCTCCTGCAGCCAGAAGTTGGGACGCCGCGATGACAGCGACACTCGCGTTCGATCGTGTTTTTTCGCCAGCATTTCTACGACCAACCGCCAGGATCGCGGCATCCTACAGCTGGACACTCTGGCTTTTGTGACGTCATTCGTTGCCACTTCGGGACCGCTTCTGATGTATGGACAGCATAGGACGCCAAACACATCAGTCTTAGACGCGCTCCAGGCACCATAGCAAAACTGCGCCGCTACTGCGCTCGTGCTCTCTGCGCTTTTCCTATCACCAAATAAACCAGTCACGCAGAACCCCCCCCCCCCCCCCCCCCTAGGAATCAGGATAGAGGAGCATTTGCTTTACAAGGGGAGTTTCAAAACTTTTTCGCAAAGGGGCCGGATAAGGGATCGTTCGATGTCAGAGGGCGGGAAAAAATATTAAGTATAAGTACGGAAAAACTAAACAAACGTACACCGAAATCACCACTATCATATACATAACTTAAAACTAGAGTAAAAGTTAAATATAAGTAGAATGTAAGGTGGATCAATATATCTACTAAATGTTTAAATATAGTATCTAGCTAGAAACAATGATTTACACAATGTGGGGACCCAGAAAACAAACCAAGAATAAATCAAAGCGCCTAGAAACATTGGCATGTTCTTGGAGGATGAAAAACGACTGGAAATTCTAAAACTGATGCTTACATTGTACTGCAGGACACTATCCCTAATGCGTCGAGAAACTCGGGGAGAGGAGGAGGAGAGACGGCCTGCCGTTAGCATTCGCCACAAAGTGCACCCTCCGCACCTACCACTGCTCGAAAACAAATGTATTCATGAATCTGTATTAACGTTGCGGATTACTTTTTTTTATTTTTTTATTTTTTACGTTTTCCGCAAGAAATCTCATGGATATACCGGTACTGAAAAGGCAAATGTATATCCGTATTCGTATCTTGGTTCTAAAATACATCTATCTCAGTATTTGTATTCCGGAATACTTTTTCGGCGTAGGAGTTGCAAATATCGCCACTCCAACGCCCTATAGGTTGTTCTAAGATGTCGGAAAAGACGGGGATAGGTTCTCCAGGATTTCACGTGCGCCTGCTTCACTGACGCTGCTCAGTGCGCTAAAAATTATTTGTTTGTCTGCAAATGCGAAGCGATTAGGGCAAGATCATATTGTAGGTGATGGAGATGTTGATGCGCGTTAGCAAAACGAGCATACTAATATTTAAAAGTTGCAAAAGACTCAACTTGCAAAGCTTTGTGGTGGGTAAGCGGTTTTAGGCGCCGGCCACGTCACTGTTTGTGGCAAAATATATTTGAGGGTGATGAAGATATCGGGTTTCCGCTTTGCCTGGCCATTAGTGTTATTAAAAGCGAACCGCGCACGGTGACCATCAAGCTCCAAATGAGCAGCGTTCGCAGTATTGACGTCTTCGTGTCAAAGGCTGGCAACTCGCTGCTCACCATCTCGGTTTTAGTGCATTGCAACACCTGATCAAACATCTCTATGGTTGTTGATAAGAAGTTTGTTACCGCAGGTTACCATGCGGTGTGTGGCATTGCAACCGGAAGCTTGCGCTGCGCTTTTGAAGCATAAATTTCAGCGCGCGAGGAGCGTTGCCGTGCTCACGGTAGCCAACGGTAACCTTCGGCAACGCTATGCTAAAACTATC